>CM028700.1:13696751-14001629 GCA_016771965.1 Brassica carinata
GCAGCAGCTATGGACGGTGGAGCAGAAGGAACTCAGCAGCCTCACCTCATTCTAGCTCACAAGCTCTTCCTCCTCACACATCCCGATGTTCAAGACATCGAGAAAGTCCAGCTCAAGACTGAGGTTTTGGATTCCATCAAATCCGATGGTAAAGTATCTTCCTTTCTCTAATCAATCTCCATGGGTAGCTTCGGTTTTCTGTTCCTGATGTTGGGTTTGTGTCTTTTTTTTTGTAGGGATGGCTCCATTGTACGAAACCCTAGCGGCGTCCTCGGTTCTGGAGTTGGATCAGAGCTTGTTGGATTCTATGCGGGCTAACAACGAGGAGGAGCTTAAGAAGCTCGACGACAAGTAAGTTTCCTTCTTCCTTCTATATCTAGTTTCTGCGTGTTTCCCTTTAGACCATTGTGGAGAATGTTAGTTCTCTTAGAGGCTGATGCAAATGTTACAACTTTGCGTATGGACGTCATCGGTAGTGCCTTATAGTTGATTCCTTGTATTTGTGTCTGTTGGTTTAGATTGATGTAGCTTTATGAACAACTAGGTCTTGAATTGGATATTACAGAGTTTGTGTACTGTTTTAGAGAACAAGGCAGATTGGGTGGCGCTATGTCTTGAATGTGGATGTTACTTGTGTTGTCTTTATAGCTCATATAATGATTTTGAGGGACTGAGTTAATTATTGAATCTCGCTTTTGCATCATAGCATTATGTCTTACTTTTCCTTATTCGAGATAACCATTATCTAATGTTGTATACTTTTTATAAGGGTTATAATTATACAAATTAATTTTTGTGTAATAATACCCTTTTTCTGCATTTTTTTTTTTGGTGTAAAGAATCTGTATAAGGGTATAATACAAATTAATTAGTAATGATGTTTACTCCTTTCGTTCTCTTTTGTTTAGAATTGCAGATGCAGAAGAAAATTTGGGAGAAAGTGAAGTCCGTGAAGCTCACCTTGCTAAGGCTCTGTATTTCATCAGGATTAGTGATAAGGTAAATGATTCATGTCAATGTTAGTCATTATGCACTTCAGAGAACTTCCTTTCAATTCAATTTTTGCTTTGTGAATTTTTAAAATCTAAATAGAATCCATTGTTATTGGAGTGATGATTTTTAAAATTCCACTCAAAATCCTTTGTTATTGGAAAAGTTTAGTTTTCATTGATTTTAAGATTGCATTAAAATCTATTGTTATTGAGATGTAAAATTTCTTTGTTTTTACTCATAGTACTCAACTTTGAGAATATCATCAATACCCATAAGATTTTTGAAATCAAAGTAATAAAATACACTCACATACAAAAACTCAAATTGAAGAATGAAATAATATACAAATCACAACTTTAACATAATACAATTCACAACTTAAAATAATAGAAAAAAAATATTAAGGGGAGATTATTGGAACATGAATTTCTGTGGAATTTGATGATTTTAATAGTTGATAAGATTTTACAAGTTAACTAGATTTAACAAATTTTATCAAATACTTTTACATAGATTTTCATTACTTGTGTATAAAATTCTATTGATTGTTATTAACTTTTAAAGTAAGAAATTAATGGTGGTAGAAAAAAAAAAAGAAAATCATTTCAATTAAGGCAATTCTTAAACAATTTTTAAAAAAGTTTTTGTCACAAAAAAGATCTCAAGAAATAAAATGACCAAAAAAATTAATTTCTACTTCTTACTTTATAGATATAAATAATAAAAATAAAAATTTTATATAATTTCAAAATAGATGTTTTTAATTTGAATTTTGTAAAAAAATTTGAATTATTATTTTTGAAATGTCTTTTAAAAAATTAGAAAGTGCTTTTAAAACTATTTTCACAATTTTTATTTTAAATTTTAATATTTTTCTATTTTTAAAGTGATTTTAATAGGTATGGGCTCATCAAATCTATGTAAAAGTATTTGATAAAATTTGTTAAATCTAGTTAACTTGTAAAATCCTCTCAACTATTAAAATCATCAAATTCCACATAAATTCATGTTCCAATAATCCCCCTAACTAATGCCATCACACAAAATCGTCTACATGCAGACTCAAATACAAAGTGAGCCCTTGATAAATTCAAGGCTGGACCTTGTACAAAACATATATATATGGAATTAGACTGAAAACTAACGCAGAGAAGATAAGTACCTCTGTTACGCCAGGCAGTTTAAATGGAACAACAACATGTTCCACGAAGGCTTCTTTCACATCTTTAATTGCTCCTATATCATCAAATTTTTCACTAATGTTTTTGGGAGTGATAAGATCACTTAAAAGCCGCTCCATAAACTCTTTTCCTGCCGCAATCTCCTGGAAGAACCAAAGAATATTAAACACTTGTTCAGTAAACAAATAATTAAATTTGATCTCCTAACCTCACGATACTTCTTTGAGAAGGCAGATTCAATTAGCCGAGCCTTCAAAAGTCGAATACCAAAATCCATGCTGCAAGGATCAAGAGATAAACTGATCTGAGCATCTGGAGCAGCATGACATTTACGTGTTGCATGGTGACTAAGCGCCCATCCAATAATCTTTTCTGCATCGCCCGTGTCAATTGTGAGATTCTTTAAGCACAGCTTATCAAATCCATCACAGACAAACCCAGACCTTCTCAGCATCTGCAATAATGGAATTTGTTTGTTTAAATTTTCATATGCTGCCATACAGATTAAGTCCAAGAAGACAGCTAAAACATATCCCATACCATATACTCATAGGAAAGACAACATACCATGTGTGAATTGTTTGGTATTGACCCTCATTTGTAGAATCTCAGAATCACGATCCAACTGATTGTTCCAGACTGTAAGAAGATTCTCATCCTGGGATTAATTATCTCCATTAAGTCTAAGAAGTTTTTGAAAAAACCAACAGACGAGAATGGTTATGCATACAGTCAAACATAGTTACAAACCTGTGGACATTCAATACTAACGTCATTCTCAAAGAGCTTTGTTAGACGTTTCGCTGCCTCTGGGACTTGTCGTCCAATATTCTGGGATTAATCATCTCCATCAAGTCTAGGAAACAGCCAACAGACGAGAATGCTTATGCATAAAGTAAAACATAGTTACAAACCTGTTGATTGTTTATACTAACTGTACCCTCAAGAGCAGAGGTAGAGGTAGGCGTTTACGTTGACACTGGGGTTGTCGTCCGGTATCACGGGAACATCAATCAAAGGTAAAATTAGTCCCACCCAATAGAAAACAGGAATCACACTTCTTTTCAGTATTCTCGGGACTAATGATTTATCAAAGTGTGTATGTGGCAGAAATATACCTCCTCCTTGGGATTATCAGAGTGTGTATGTGAACAGATCACAATAACGTTTTCTGGGAGATGTTCAAGGCCCCTTTGAAACGCAGTGTATAAACCGGAATTTCCGGCAACAAACTTCTCAGCATCTTTCAGAAACAAAACAAGCGGACAGGACCTGCTCGCATCACGGACAACCTGGAAAGATATAAAAGCATATGGACAAATATAAGACCAGCAACAAATTTCGTACTTTGCATATGAGAGAACAAGTACCTCAAACAATGTGTTTATAAGTAGTTCGTCTAGATCCTCAGAACCCGAGCTGTCCGACAGAATATCAACAGCTACAGAAGCATAAAAAAAAGGAAAGAGTTTATGAGAAAAGAGCTGCTGAGAACTAGTAAGCAGTGCACTACCGAACAAGAAGTACCAGAGCAGAAGAACCCACGACCCTCTTCACACTGGCGATTAAGATCGACTCCATCAGGTATGGGCTCATCAAATCTAACGCCAACTTTAGATGAAGGATTGTCTCCACACCCTAAAACAACTGTCCCTTTAGAGCCATGAGAAGGTCCACGAATAAAAGACAAGAGAAAAGTTCCACAAATTAAGTAAAGCATAAGACTGATAACCGCATATCTCAATAAGAAGTATCATAAGAAGCAAACCTTGAGATAGATAGGGCCAGCGGACAGTGGAAGCGTACCCTGTCACCTGCAAATATTTCTTCATCAAGCAGAAATCCGAGAATACTTTAAAACAATCTATTGTTGCAAACATTTTAAAGGACATGCCTGCCCTAAAAGTAGGAGTCAATGGAGCCTTCATCAAGGTAAGCTGTGAGTCTGAAGCATTAGAAGGGCTAGATGCGTCTCCTTCACCAGCTGGCTTATCCGAGCTTTTCTGGCTATCAATGAGCTCAAGGATTTCAGCAGCAGACAGAGCCTGCAGAAAGGATGAACCCAGGAATTACTTCTCATATCCAAAGCATTTGACTCAGTGCAGTGGACTTTCATTCTAACGGTGTTGGCAGCTATGAATTTTCCGGAAAAGTTCATTATCTGGATCAAGAAGTGCATTGAACTGGCGTCTTTCTCTATACAAATCAACGGGGAGCTTGCAGGTTATTTCAACAGTAAGAGGGGCTTGCGTCAGGGTTGTTCGTTATCTCCCTATCTGTTTGTTATCTGTATGCAAACACTCTCGAAACTCTTGGATAAAGCAGCTTTAGAGAAAAGAATTGGGTATCATCCGTATTGTAAAGACCTTAGCTTGACTCATTTATGCTTTGCGGATGATGTGCAAGTTTTTTTTGATGGGAAAAAGAAGTCTATTGAGGAAATACTGGCTGTTTTTGGGCAGTTTGCGAAGATGTCTGGGCTCAATATAAGTCTTGAAAAGTCAACCTTGTACCTGGCTGGAGTTCAAGCAGAAGACAGTGTTGCTATCTTGGATCAATTCCCTTTTGAAGCTGGTACACTACCGGTAAGATACCTAGGTCTTCCTTTATTGACAAAGAAGATGACTGTTCATGATTATAGTCGGCTTCTATCTCAAATAAGATCTCGCATCTCCTCTTGGACGGCGAGACACTTATCTTTTGCTGGACGACTTCAACTCATTGGTTCAGTCCTGTATAGCACCATCAACTTTTGGATGTCGGCTTTTCGGCTGCCTAACCAGTGTATTCAAGAGATCAATAGTATCTGTACCGCTTTCCTATGGTCCGGTCCAGTCTTATCGACTCATAAAGCAAAGATTTCGTGGAGGGATGTGTGTAAACCGAGAGATGAAGGAGGTTTAGGCTTACGAAATCTCACAGAAGCAAATAATGTCTACTGCCTGAAACTGATTTGGAGAATTTTATCAACTAGATCTTCTTTATGGGTGAGGTGGATTTGGAAATATCTTATAAGGAAGGGTTCTTTATGGAGTGTCAAGGAGAGTAGTTTGTTGGGTTCTTGGATGTGGAAGAAGCTGTTGAAGTTTAGACCTTTAGCTTATCAGTTAGCTAAGATGGAGATTCATAGTGGATCAAATTCTTATTTCTGGTGGGATAACTGGTCTTATTTGGGAAAGCTGATAGACTTAACAGGGGATGGTGGTTGTATTGCTTTGGGTATTCCTCTGAACACAACGGTGGAAAGAGCTCTGCAGATATATCGAGTCAATTACACCGCCCGGTGTTTAGATGCGATAGAGCGAGGAAGTGATGAAACTGAAAAATCGTGGTCTTAATTACTTGGAGGATGAGTGTTTGTGGAAGAGGGAAAATGGAGATTTCAAGCCGGGTTTTCTCACTTCTCACACCTGGAATATCATTAGAACATCAAAGCCGAAGGTAGAGTGGAGCAATGGGATTTGGATTTCTGAGGCCACTCCCAAATTTGCTTTCATAACATGGGTGGCAATGCATAATAGACTTGCAGCGAGGCAGTGTTACGTTGGAATCCTCAAGCCATAACTACTTGCTGGCTTTGTAGGGTAGAACCTGAAACTAGAGATCATTTGCTATTTGAATGTCCTTTTTCAGAGGAAGTGTGGAAAGGAGTCATTGGAAATTTGGTGAGTAGTGGTACTGGCTACAGCTGGGCTCAGGTGACTCAAACTGTGGTAAATGGATTGAGGGAGAGAATTGCAACCTTTCTCTTGCGATCTGAGTTTTCAAGCAGCGGTCATGCTCTTTGGAATGAGAGGAATGCTAGAAGAGTGGGGATTTTTCTCAACCAGCTACATGTCTGATTACAAGGATAGATAAGTTGGTGAGGAACAGAATAACTTCACTTAGACAGAAGAATAGAAGGAAGTACGAGAAGGCAATGGAAAAGTGGATGGAGAGAACTTGATTTTCTTTTTTTCTATTGTTACATAAATTAGAAAGTAAAAAGTTTTGTTTCTTTTTTCAGTATACAGAAAAAGAATAGCAGTCACCTCTGTAATAAGGTTTTTTTTGAATAAATTTAAAATTCTTTCAAAAAAAAAAAAAACAAATTAAGCAGAGTGATTGGCAAGTGCTTTGGCAAAAACTCCTCTTGGTATACTTGAGACCCTGAAACAATTTCCAGCCAAAAGGAAAAAAAAAAAAGGTGATGTTGCCGCTAGACAGGAACCACACCAATATAACACAAACCTGCAGGACCAGAAAGCAGGTATAGCCTGGGGTATAGCTGGGAAATGGGCGGGCTGACCATTGGTTTGACTGTAAAATGAACAAATAAACATGAATTTTTTATGTGTTATTTGAATTAGTTTAATTGTATTTGGATTAGTTTTAGACAATTTTTTTTTAAAAAAATATTAAAATCACCATTCAAAGATCATTCACAAGATCATAGAGTTTTCAAAAGAGTTTTAGACTAGTTAAATGTGTTATAGACTTATAGTCAATTTTATAATTGGATTCAGTCAATTTGTTAAATTGGGTTATCAGATTCCAGTGTTCAATCTAAGAACACAAAATAAATTTATGATATTAAATGCATAACACATGTTAATTAATAAATTTTACTCATATTAATCATATACTGTAGTTTTTTTTATGTAAGTGATGATTATTTTCTCATTATTTTTAAACTATATATATTTTTCAAGTAAAATAAGATAGAAACCTACTTTTTATATATAAACTCATCGGCCTCTTTTAATATCCGGTTAGCTCTTCCTCCTTACTCAAGCAAACAAATATTCATTCCTTTAATTCTCAGATCCGTCTCAAGGTCTTTTCCTGGAATTGAGTGTGTAGCAGCAGCTATGGACGGTGGAGCAGAAGGAACTCAGCAGCCTCACCTCATTCTAGCTCACAAGCTCTTCCTCCTCACACATCCCGATGTTCAAGACATCGAGAAAGTCCAGCTCAAGACTGAAGTTTTGGATTCCATCAAATCCGATGGTAAAGTATCTTCCTTTCTCTAATCAATTCCTATGGGTTTCGGTTTTCGGTTCCTGATGTTGGGTTTGTGTGTGTGTTTTTGGATAGGGATGGCTCCATTGTACGAAACCCTAGCGGCGTCTTCGGTTCTGGAGTTGGATCAGATCTTGTTGGATTCTATGCGCGCTAACAACGAGGAGGAGCTTAAGAAGCTCGACGACAAGTAAGTTTCCTTCTTCCTTCTATATCTAGTTTCTGCGTGTTTCCCTTTAGACCATTGTGGAGAATGTTAGTTCTCTTAGAGGCTGATGCAAATGTTACAACTTTGCGTATGGACGTCATCGGTAGTGCCTTATAGTTGATTCCTTGTATTTGTGTCTGTTGGTTTAGACTTAGCTGTAGCTTTATGAACAACTAGGTCTTGAATTGGATATAACAGAGTCTGTGTGCAGTTTTAGAGAACGAGGCAGATTGGGTGGCGCTATGTCTTGAATGTGGATGTTACTTGTGTTGTCTTTATAGCTCATATAATGATTTTGAGGGACTGAGTTAATTATTGAATCTCGCTTTTGCATCATAGCATTATGTCTTACTTTTCCTTATTCGAGATAACCATTATCTAATGTTGTATACTTTTATAAGGGTTATAATTATACAAATTAATTTTTGTGTAATAATACCCTTTTTCTGCATTTTTTTTTTTGGTGTAAAGAATCTGTATAAGGGTATAATACAAATTAATTAGTAATGATGTTTACTCCTTTCGTTCTCTTTTGTTTAGAATTGCAGATGCAGAAGAAAATTTGGGAGAAAGTGAAGTCCGTGAAGCTCACCTTGCTAAGGCTCTGTATTTCATCAGGATTAGTGATAAGGTAAATGATTCATGTCAATGTTAGTCATTATGCACTTCAGAGAACTTCCTTTCGCAATTCAATTTTTTGCTTTGTGAATTTTAGGAGAAAGCTTTAGAGCAGCTGAAACTCACTGAAGGAAAAACCGTTGCTGTTGGGCAAAAAATGGACTTGGTGTTCTATACGCTGCAGCTTGCCTTCTTCTACATGGACTTCGATCTCGTATCCAAGAGCATTGACAAAGCTAAAAAGTCAGTGCCGTTCTGGCTTTCTTTGGCTGCAGTTTTTTCTCTTAACCACCCTTCATGGGTCTAAAACTTTGTGTTCTCCCATGCCAGGTTGTTTGAAGAGGGTGGTGACTGGGAGAGGAAGAACAGGCTAAAGGTCTATGAAGGCTTGTATTGCATGTCCACCAGGAATTTTAAGAAAGCTGCCAGCTTATTTCTTGATTCTATTTCAACCTTCACCACTTATGAGATCTTTCCCTACGAGACCTTCATTTTCTACACCGTCCTGACCAGCATCATAACTCTCGACAGAGTTTCGCTTAAGCAGAAGGTATTTCTCAATGGCTGAGTCCTCTAGCTTCAAGTTTTCTTAATTTAGTTAGGCGTTATTAATGTGATGTGAATCTTGGTTTCTGTTGAAGTTCCTCTGTTGGGAGAAAGAATGATAAATTGCTACTAATTTGACAGGTTGTTGATGCACCTGAAATCTTGACCGTGCTTGGGAAAATTCCATTCCTTTCTGAGTTCCTGAACTCCCTGTACGAGTGCCAGTACAAGGCGTTTTTCTCAGCATTTGGTGAGTACAATCCAGTGACCAGATTCGCGTACTGAACTGTTGTCTCTGTGTGCTAATAGTAGCTCCACTATTGGTGTATTTTTCTCAGCGGCAATGGCAGAGCAGATAAAGTTTGACCGTTACTTGAACCCACATTTCCGATTCTACATGAGGGAAGTGAGAACGGTGGTGTACTCTCAGTTTCTGGAATCTTACAAGAGCGTTACTGTCGAAGCGATGGCAAATGCTTTTGGTGTTTCGGTTGATTTCATTGACCAGTAAGCACGCTAACAAACGCTCGATTACATTCTTCAGTATATTTTATTGTATCAGGTCTTTCTTTAGAAGCGATTAAATAACGTAATCATATAAAGTTAGAATCTAACTGTCTCATGTATAACTTGTTGTCGTAACCAGGGAGCTGTCACGCTTCATAGCAGCTGGGAAGCTCCACTGCAAGATAGACAAGGTGGCAGGTGTATTGGAGACAAACCGTCCAGATGCAAAGAATGCGCTTTACCAGGCAACGATCAAGCAAGGGGATTTCTTGCTTAACAGGATCCAGAAGCTCTCTCGAGTCATCGATCTGTGAGCATGTCATCACATGTTTCTGTTTCTTCGCTTTTTCTTCAGAATTGCAACTTGGAAAACTAGACGGTAGAATCCTAAGGTCTGAAAGACGATATTCGAGATCAATACCAGTCTGGTTCTCTTGTCTCTTTTGACTCTAGTTGGTTTTCTTACAAGTGGATTTTTTCCCCATCCAAGTAGAGTAGCTAGTCATATACAACATACAACGAAAATGGTAGAGAAAAATTGTTCCAATATGGAGAATCAACAAAATGCATGAGTCAAACAAACGTTCATCTGCTGTTAAAACTTTTAATGATGTCAATTCCAATGTTTCCGCTTGTGTTGACAAGAAAACCCCAACGTTGGGTGATCCTCAAGAAAACAAATGGTTACAGGATGGATACGCCTATTCATTATGCGAGGTTATCATATCTGATCTATTAATTTATAATCATATTTTTTTTTGTCTACCATACAACGTCAGATTCGTTTAAAACTTAACTAAACATCCTAAATATACTCATATGTGATATTTTCATAACAAAAACAATATACATTTAAACAATAACATATCTAAGACAAGACATATATTTCGTTAGGCAATTATCGTTTGATTGTTTATCATGTTTAATCTAGACCATGTTTTATATATATTTGGTAATTAAATTTGAAATTAAATAGTATAGCCCAATTCTTTTTAAATTATCATACTAACTTTTTATATAAAACAAAATAAATAATATTTTATTGGATGTAACATTTTATGTTTGATTTTTATAGTATAAATAAAAACACCAAGCTGAAGTATAATATATTCAATAAGATAATATTGTAAAAATATAATATTAAATAATTTAATTTAGCCACACACAAACATTTCGAGAATAAAAATTTTCCGAACCAAAAAATTTAATAAAATTTTTATTAATTCATATAAAACTAATATTTAAAATTAAACTATTAATATAGTGTTGCATTTTTAAATAATTAAACAAAAATAGTACATTAATATATGATTTGTACAATTTCATTAAAAAAAACTTCAACAAATATAAAATTTTCAAAATAATATTATATACATAAAAATTGATATTAAATATATCTTTTTATATTTTAAATATTATTTTAAAAATAAAAGTATATCTGCACAGACGTGCGAGTTAAAATCTAGCACATTGTTACAAACGAGAACGAGACCTAACCATTCTTCTTTGCATGTTCCACATAGTGATTGAATTCTCCTGGCGTTGGGTCCCTGACGTGTAAGACCTTTTACGCTCAATATTTACGAATTTATCACTGTACCCCTTGCGTCGGGTCCCTGACGTGTAAGACATTTTACAAATTAACTCAATATTTACGAATTTATCATTGTACCCCCTCCCGGCAAAATCAAAACCTAAGCAGATTCGACACAAGTGGCTCTGCTGTGTGACCTCTCCATGCCAGTAATCAAACCCCTTTTCACAACCTCGAGATAGAAAGAAAAACACACCCAGCTCCCTGATGCACAGCGATACGCTTCATAAGTGTCTCCAGTCTCCATATATTCCTAGCGATATTCTTCTTGATTGACTCAACGGAAGTAAGTTCGAATCATTCCACCCCATTTCTCTCAACTAGCTTCGTGGTGTGCAGCTGATAGATAGCTTTTCTCGACCGTTTGAACAACCTGGTAACCTTTGGAAGATACTTGAAGTGTCTTGGTTGCCCTTGGGAGAAAAGCTGGAGGAAGGATGTCATCAACAACAGCACGTGCAAGGAACAAAGCGAGAACATCGACAGCGTCAGGTATATCCACCACAAAGTCATCAGCTGACTCTAGCAGCAGTACGAATCCGTCTCTTATGTGGTTCAGGTTGATGACATCAGCATACGACGCAGAAAGTAACACCGAGGCCATTTCCTTCTCTTTGTCATGTCTGTCCATGGATACAGAAACGAGCCGCTTGATGAATTAAGGATGGTATACCCTTGAAGTTTGAGTGCAGAGAACGTTTGTTAAATTATGATTAGACCTCATAGTGTGAACATTATAGCCACTTACGATTTTACTAATTGGCTATATCAGCATCTGAGCTCAGGGAATAAAGTGTTTAAATTAGAGGCTAAAATGATTCATGTCCTTTGATGATTGATTAGTATATATGCTAATCTAATAAATGGTCTTGAAACACATTATGCAATGTCTTCATGAATTTTTGCTAAGCCTAATGGTTCCACAAAATGGGAGTGTCATCAAGCTCACTTAACCAGCTGCAGTGCAGGGAAGAACTCTGCCAATAAGCCTTGAGCTCTTGTTGTTCGGTGTCTCTCCCTGACCCTACAAGACATCAATGAACCAATTAAACTTTCCGGTTCTAGCTCAGACCAACTCTTCACTAGACAGGAAACAAAAGAACCAAACCAAACCGAATTCTTAGGACTAGTATGTATATGTTTACCTTGCCTAGTGGAGTCCTCCTCCAACACAACACATCAGTGTCATCTTCTGGCCTGCATAAAGTCAGAGGCAGATCATCCTTCAGTAGCTATCCAAGTCACAAAACAACTCAACATTGAAATAATCTATATATCATCATTTACCTTTTGTCATCTTGAGGCATATGTGGAGTACACATAACAGAATATGCATCGCCCTGATCACTTGCACTGCTCATCGCGACGATGCATTGGCTGAAGAACGTACACTTCGAGCCCTCAAGACATTTCCCTGGCAACTTCTCAGAGAATTTGTAACTTCAGGTGAATGATCAGAGTCGTTTATACTAGTCAGATAAGTAGACTTGTGTAGCATTCTACGAGAGCAGCTGAAAAGTCCTGAGAAAAGCCTTCCTGCTGCTCTACCACTCTTTGGTGGAGAACACGCAGAGATAACAAGATTCATTCGAATCTCAACATTGCATCCTAACACGGATTGGAATGAGTCTGCAATCATTTTCCATGATTTCTCGGCTCTTGTTACATGTTGAGGTGTGTAGAATTCTAGTTCTGCTATTGCCACACTTGAACCTGAAGAAAACATATAGATTTACTTATCAAACAGCTGTTTTCAAGATACATACCAAAATTGAACTTGAGAGTCTCTCTGAAAAAAGGGTAAGTTACCTTTGTCAATAGTAAGTGAAGTTAACCTCCCTCGTTTCCACAAGAATCTCTTTAGTGAATCCGAACAGCACAACTCTGTGACCGTTTTCCACACAGTTTCAACTGTTTCGTTACAGTTTATGTTTTGACACTCCTCGGTTTGTTTAACGGCATCACCAGGACACTCTGATGATGTTGTGCTGGAGCGGTCACCATCTAGACACAAGACCAAAAGGTCAGTTATATATTTAGCAACCAAGAAAACATGAAACAGTGAAAAGACATTATAAGTTAAAGACCTTTGCTTCCTTGGCTTCTTAAACACACTCCATTTTCATTTGCTGCGTAAGAAGATGAGTCGGTGTTGCTAAGTTGCAGCAGTGCAACAGTAAGCCAGGTTGTCTGGTTTTTCGATGCTCTCAAGTGTTTCTCAGCGTCAGATAGTATCTTCAATGCATTACTCAGTTTCTGCATTTCTTCCTCAGCTATATAATATAACATATAATAAAGTGTTTAGACTTGTTTAATTTGAAGCTGTTAATCAACAGGGTTCTTACAGGTATGTCTTGCAAGAAACCAAAGTCTGGTTGCTGAACTATTCTCTTGCGATTTTCCAGCAATAATATCCATAATGACATTAGCCAGCTGTGAAATAAGCTGCATAGGATCTATTTTTGACCTCATAAGCTCCCTCGCCCTTATAACCGTGTTTGAAGTATCAGAAGACAGAGCAAGATCAAGCAGATCAAGCAACTCATCATCAGAAACAACTCCAATCTGCATAACAAAAGAAAGTTTGATATTTATTCTAACCTATGATTAATAATCCAAACAAAGATGTGTAAAACTTACAAGCTTGTAGGCCAAAGATGTAGTTATTCTATTACCAAGCAAACTCAACTGATCAAGCATTATCTCAGCATCCCTAAGCGAACCATCAGACTTAGAAGCAATGAAATCAACCGCACCCTGATCAAACTCAATCCCTTCTTCCACACAAATCTTCGCCAGCTTACTGGATATATCCGCATCGCACACTTTAGAGAAATGATACTTCTGAGACCTTGAGAGGACGTTGCGCGGCAGCTTCTCTAGCTCCGATGTAACCAGAATAAAAACAGAATGCTGAGAGAAGTTATCCAAACAGTTCAAGAGCGTACCCCAAGTCTCTTGACTTAGTAACTGACACTCGTCGACGATGAACACCTTGAATCGAGACGAAACAGGAGGAAGAGAAGCGCTTTTGATGAGAGACCTGAGGTAGCTAGGCCGGTTTAGTTTAGCTGAGTCTATCTCCTTCACGACCATGCTTCTCCTCGATGAAGTGCATTCGCTGCACGAGCCGCACGGTCTGCTACGAGCTGCCTGCGAAAGGCAGTTTAAAGCAGCAGCGAATATCTTAGAGGTCGAAGTTTTACCGGTCCCGCGAGGACCGTGGAAGAGGTAAACAGAAGTGATCCTTCCTCTTAAAATAGTGCTCAACAGACACTTGACAACAACTTCTTGTCCGACTAACTCATCGAAAGACATTGGTCTGAACTTCTGACTTAGACTTCTTGATACAGTCTCGTGATTACTCCTCGGTGTCACAGCGTTACTCTCGGGATTACTAGATAGTAGTAAAGGATACTCTTCTACATCAGAGGACTGGTTTGATGATCCTCTGTACCTCGGCGTTCTTGACCAGCAAGAGGCTATTCCACAGCCACGGTTACATTCAACATCTTCATCTAGACCATAGCTATGGTTTGTTGACGTCATCGGACTACCTACATGGCTACCGTACTCACCAACCGAGCTAGCTACCTTTGTGGAGTAATGGGTTGGCACATTACATGCCAAGTCCCTACCTTTTACCGATAGATTACCACTTGAAGGCGAGCAAGCGTCTCCTTCTCCATTAAGCACTCTGTTGCTCAGCTTGTGAAGATCACAACCATTCTCTAGCTCCTCCATGATCGAGTATGATTCATAAGGAACCAAACCCACATGAGCATCATCGTCAGCCTTGCAAGCATTATCATCGTTCAGAAACTGAAGCGAGATCCCGTTGTTGGAAGCGGTTTCCCATTTGACGTTTTCGAGCAAAGAAGCAAACTTGCTCATTGAGTTGGTACATGGATCTCTCAGAGACCGAACCCTTCTAAGGGCTACAAGCGTTCTTGTGATGGGTACATCTAACGAATGCCTCCTTACTTCCCCATTCTTCAAAAAGCACACAAGCTCTCTCTCTCTCTCTCTTTATCTCTATCTCCTGAGAAACTTTAAGATTAGAAACACATCATCTCTTGCCCTGATAATGACTGTAAAGTTAGTGACTTTCTGCAACATTGAAGCCGAGAAGAGCAAAACCATAGGGTCAAACCCAAACAAACAGTAGAAGCTAGCTAAACGATGAAAATGTAGCAATACAAAAACAGATGGGGAAAAATATTAAAAAATTAACAGTCACAGAGCTCAAAAAACAGAGACCCAGATAAGCTAATGTAAAAACAAAACTTTGAATGATTTAATAAGGTTATCAACTAAAGAAACGACAAACCGAAAACTACAAACGTCAAGATTTGTGATTACCAATGTGTATTGAACGGAGTTTGAGTACAATGTGGAGAATCCAAAACCCTAAAACCACTTGGAAGATGGTGAAGAAGAAGTTGGTGGCAGAATGGTAAATAAGAGTTATGGTGAGAGACGGGTGATAATAAATAGAAAGTAAAAAGAGGTGTGTGGATAGAGATAGAGAAGGGAGACATATGTTAGGGGTAGGAAGCAGTGATTTTTTGCAGAGAAAGGTGGCGCCTTGGGGCAGAGAGCCAGCCAGTGAGAAGGAGAGAGAGAGAAAACAAAAAAAGAAAGAGTTTTTTTTGCTTCATTTAAGATTCGTTCGGCGATTTTCAGTTTGATAAGTGTTCTTTGGCTTTCGTGACGAAAACCAACAGAACACACTCCTACTTACTTCGTGTGGTCCGCTACTCTGCCATGTTTTTTATTTATTTGACCTACGCACCCTCTACTCACGTGTTCCCCCAATAGATTCAGAATCCAATAATTTTTACTATTATTGAATTCATCATTTTTGACAAAACAATGTGTGTTTATCTATCATCTTTTTGACCAGACGCTATAGTGTAATGTGATAATAGTAAAATAACCTATTTTAAATGTTTTCTATGATGTCTCCTTCTTGATTTTTAACTGCTCTTAGTTTCAAGATTTTAAATTTTTAATATTGTCAGCATAAAAGCTTAAGTAAAATATTAACATTGAAAATCATGCATTAACACTAAAAAGTTTTTACAATCGTTATTCCATTTTACTTTAAGATGATTTATCTTTTGATTTCAATATAATTACTGCTATTCCAGCTAAATACCAGAAATGAAAGGTTACAGGAAAAAAAAACTTCCATAAGTTACATATAAAGGTCATGGATTAACGTTTATCCCTTATTGGAAGGTATAAGAACATCCAGTTAACCAATTTTAAACCTCGTGTTTTTGTATAAAATAGGCCTGGCCGTTCGGGTCTTCGGGTTCGGGTCTTTTCGGGTCCTAAATATTTAGACTCAATAGGTCCTTAGAAATTTTCGGTTCGGATTCGGTCGGTTCTTCTCTGGTCCGGATCGGTCCGGGTCGGTTCGGGTCTATAATTAAAATACCCATAAAATATCCGTAATTTTTTTGGTCCATATCGGGTCCGGGTCGGGTTTGGGTATTTAGGATCTGAAAAGGACATGATATACCCAATTCCATCAACTTTAGTTGAATATTTGTCATATATATCTAAAATTTTACAAAACAACTTAAATGAAAATATTAATAATTAAAATAAAACATTTTAAAACTATAAATTTTACATTTTAAAGCTTTATATTACTTTAAAAATGTAAAAAAATAATGAAAATATTGTTAACAAAAGATATTTCAACCAAATCATAAAATAATATATATATATATATATATATAATAGAACACAAAAACATCATAGTTTTAGGTATACATATTTTTAAGTCGGGTACAAATCGGTTTTTATCGGGTCGGGTCTATTTGGGTCGGTTCTTTTCGGTCCGGGTCTATTCGGGTCGGTTCCTTTTCGGTTCCGGTTCTTTCGGGTAAAAAAAAATTTAGACCCAAAAGATACTTGTAAATTTTCGGTCCGATTCCGGGTCAGGTATTTTTGGATCGGTTCCGGTTCCGGTTCGGGTCTTCGGGTCCAGGTTAAAATACCCAGGCCTAGTATAAAAGAATGTATTGGGACATAACATGTTCAACTGTTAAGTTGGATAACGAGCAAACGAATGAATAACCAAACAACTTTTTCCTCTTAGTCTTTGTTTGTTCAGCTCAACTAACATAAAGTACGTATTATAAATCCATACAGATTGACAGACAACCACAAAACTCGCTGTTTCTTAACCTTCTTGTATATTACTGCTTCTTTCTCTGTCAACTTGTGTAATAAATTGCTTTTCACTAATATGGAAAATCGTCCTCCAACTACACCAAGTATTTGGTATGCATTGAATGTATGAACTTTGTGTCGGTTACATCATGGATTCAAACAATTTATTGTCTACTCAGTGCATCTAAAAACATCTTACGCCACAGTCTAAGTTATGGCTTTCTTTGTAACAGAGCAACCTTAAAGAGCCCAAGTCATAAGTTATACCTATAACCAATGCAAAAAAAATTGGTTCCTCTAGAAGATGGTCAAGGTCTGAAACAAAGAGCAAGAAAATAATTAGGATATTGCTAGAAGAGACTAAAGGTGAGGGTGAAGCGCAATCTCCAAAGGGAACCGACAAAAAACTCTATAAAGCGAGTTTTTGATTATTCTTTCCATTGTAATTTTATCAACTAATGGGCTTTAATTTATATGTATTACCAGATTGCGAGCCTCTATATCAGTTTGCCCAGCCAGTCCAGTAGGGTTTTAAGACTTTCAAAAATTATTTCCTTAATTCTAATGAGTAATGACTTAAATACTGAACTAAATAGTTTTTTTTTTGTTTTTGTAACACAAACTTTAAAAACCCCTAAGGGTGGAGTTCATTACATTAGTTTCAAGCAACACAGCTTGCTTTGCCACTAAATAGTATTATTCATTTACTGTATATAAAAGTTTCTGCAGCTGCTTTTTTCTGTTTTGGAGATGAAAGACCAATATGTTGACCGATTGTTTCCCAATATTAACTCTCAAGCCTTTATAGTTTCTTCCACTTTAAAGTTTGGATCCTGAAAAAGAATATTGATGGAAAAGTGTATTCTAGGTCTAGTGTTTTTTTTTCTTTTTTTTGGATCAATTTCTAGGACTAGTGTTTACAATGGTGATATGAGTCGCATATCCAAAGGGAAGTCAACAACATATTGTCAAAAGAAACATGTTAAAACTCTCATGATATCTACCATATGAAAATATTTAAGGTTTTGAGCAACAGGTTAAACAAGTAGTTTGGATTTATTTAACGTGATCATATTTTTGTGTGTGTTGATTTCAAGGTTTTGGTCTCATAGGTACCCTGGATTTAATGTATGTCATCTTATATCACTGGAATCCTTCTATTTAAGTTGTACGTCAACAAAACTTGGATTCAATCTAGATTCCCTTGTATACAAGTAATCATTGGGCCGGGTCCATAACGACGAATAAGACATTTGAGAGGATAGCATGAATATGCCACGTAGTATATTTGGGAGTGGAAGCCATAAGATTATACTTTTGTGTACAAATTATCGGCGAGCTTTACGGACAAAAATGACTAAACAAAAGAAAGAAGGATAATGTCGAGAGCATGTAATTGTTGTCTTGCTTTGCCCTCCAAATAATAATAAGTTTTGGGATGCATGTGCTGTGATGACTCAAATCTTCACTGTCGTTGTCAAATTTATTTTTATGATCAACTCTTGTTTTTTTTTTTTTTTTTTTGTTAACCGTTGGGATCCGGCGACCGAAGTCAACCATTAATCTCCGAGGCCATGCAGCCACATAATTTCCTTCCAGAAATTAGCGGGGAAGGCCGGGTGGCCAGCGAATCGAACTCCGGGGCGTATTGGATTTTCTTCCTCAACTACCACTAGGCCAACCGCGTTGGTTAATGATCAACTCTTGTTGGTGGAGTGAAGGTGAAGAATGAAGATTTTGTTGAGCAGGCCTCTCTCCTTGTTGATTCCCTCTATTCCATTGTGTTATGAACAAACAAGGGTACATATTGATTCACATGAAAAATGTTAAGGTAGCATAAATACTTTACTTGCAGAAAATAAATGTACATATTTAAATTTAAATTAGATGAACTTCCAATTCCTAACCAATAGAAGAGGCCAAGTTTGAGTTAGAATTATGGATCAAGCTAGACTGTTTGGATCGGACTATGGTATTCCATGAATTTTTAACTTTCAAATGAAAAATGTTCTTACCGACAAGATATATCTATAATTATTGCAAATCGTTGCTGTTAACAAAGTATATGCTATATTTATACTCTTATTCAAGAAGTGACATTATCGTTATTTTCTCATTTTAACTTTTAATTTTGAAAACCAACCGTATCATTTGGTAAAGTTGTCCAAAGACTAGCATGCTTAAACTACCAAAACAACCTAACAATTGAAAGGAATCCCGTAAAACCTGCAAATCACTAGGCCTTACATGTCCGGATTTCCCACTTATACTTTCACTTTACGTCTCTCTAATGCTTTCCACATTAACATATCATTACCAGTCCTATTAACTATTGACTTTTACAGCATAGATTCGTATCTAATTTCCCTGCCGTGACTGGTGCATTAAGAGACGTTTTCACGTCCTTTTCACAAACACGGATCATTAAGAAAATAGCTGAAACTAATTTCCTCTACAGTTTAAGATTTAAACAAAAGATGGTCAATAGTAAAAGAGGAAGAAGAAATTTCATATATCAACTGAGCTTGAAACAAAAACCATATATTCACAATCATATAACTCTATAACTCAAGGAGTATTATCTTTGATGGAATCATTCGACTAATTACATGGCTTGTCCCTACCATTTTCTTTTTCATAATCTCATTTCTATAGATTTTGTTTTTTCCTTACTCTATTACTTGACATGTTCTGTCGGTTTATCTTCGCTTTTAGTTGACATTTTACCTAACATGTTGCTAGTATATGGTTGAGACTCGAGAGGTAGGTCTCAGAATAACCAAATGATTTGTTCTGGAATAACGGTTCTGATACGGACAATTTTAATGTGTTTTTTTCTTTTCGAAACACCATATTTCAATGTTTATTTTTGTGCAAGTAATGTATATTACATTTAGTTTTGCAATATACGTAACTATATATCCTGAATTTATACGGGACGTGTACATCTAAAACCTAAAATGTAAAGTCTAATGAAATGCAAAAGCAAAAGCGAAGCATGAGAGAAAGAAATTTTACAATCTATAGGCAATTTCTATTAGGATCGCTATAGTTGGTGGTTATATGGTTTACAACTTTGCATAACATCTCAAACGTTTGTAAAATTTATTTTGAGTGAAAACTGCTATAAGCTGATACTTTCTGTTGGTTTGACATCCTATACATTGAGCTTTTTGTCTGTATTGGTTATCAACTAGAATGGTTACTAGTTACTACGTTTGGATCCTTACTATTACTCAAACCAACCTCCTATTGTTTTTATTCAGCGAAACATATCAAGTGGGACTTATTTGAAAAGTACAACATGTTCGACCTAATTAGACTGGAGTGTTTGTTTTAATGTCAGCAGTTAGCTTATGGAAGGTTTTAATTGTAATGTGTGTAAGCATTCGATTGGTTCATCCTGGGCATTATTATATAAGTTTTTCTTTACTAAAGAAGAAATAAAAGAGTGGGACCTAAACCGAAATTCCAATAACAAACGTCCTTCACATTGTTTTATATAAACCCCCAAAGTTTCATCTTCTCTCTATTCCCAACTCAAAACTTCTTTCATCAAATTCCCTCTTCTCTCACTTAAATCCAAGAGAGTGAGTGAGTTGGTCTGTACTGAAAACAGAGAGAAGAAAAATGCAGACGAAGAAGCTCTTTATCTCTATAGTCTCCTTTCTTCTCTATGCTCCATTGATCTTCTCTTCACCAGTTCCAGACCCAGAAGCTATCGTCGAAGAAGTTCACAAGTACGAATCTTTCTTTCACATTTCTCCTCAACCCACATTTTACATGAAACCCAACTTCTCATTTACCTTGTTTCTCTTCACAAGTCCGACATCAAACTCAAATCTCATAAAGGCGCAAACTTTACAAAATCTCTCTGCTTTTCTTTCGAAAAAATGTAATAAAGTCTCAACCTTTCGTACTTCCTCTCTGTTTTCAGGAGCATTAACGCGTCGGTCGCAGCACGGAGGAAGCTAGGCTACCTCTCGTGCACAACCGGCAACCCAATCGACGACTGCTGGCGCTGCGACCCGCACTGGGAGACCCACCGCCAACGCCTCGCCGACTGCGCCATCGGGTTCGGCAAAAACGCCATCGGCGGCCGCGACGGTCGCATCTACGTCGTCACCGACTCAGGCAACGACGACCCAGTAACCCCCAAGCCCGGAACTTTACGCTACGCCGTGGTCCAGGACGAGCCTCTCTGGATCATCTTCCAGCGAGACATGACCATCCGCCTCAAAGAGGAGCTCATCATGAACTCTTTCAAGACCATCGACGGCCGCGGCGCCTCCGTGCACATCGCCGGCGGGCCTTGCGTGACGATCCAGTACGTGACGAACATCATCATCCACGGGGTTCATATCCACGACTGCAAGCGAGGCGGGAACGCCATGGTGCGGAGCTCGCCGAGGCACTACGGGTGGAGAACGGTGTCTGACGGCGACGGTGTGTCTATCTTCGGAGGGAGTCATGTTTGGGTTGATCACTGCTCGTTGTCTAACTGTGAAGATGGGCTTATTGATGCTATAATGGGCTCGACGGCGATTACTTTGTCTAATAATTACATGACGCATCATGATAAGGTTATGTTGCTTGGGCATAGTGATACTTACGCTCGTGACAAGAACATGCAGATCACTATTGCTTTTAACCATTTTGGTGAAGGGCTTGTTCAAAGAATGCCGAGGTAAAAATAAATAAAAAGATTCGATTTCTTTTAGTAGTTAATGTGGTTTTGGGAGTTAATGTGTTGGGACCAATGTAGGTGTAGACATGGGTACTTCCATGTGGTGAACAATGACTATACACATTGGGAGATGTATGCGATTGGTGGAAGTGCTAATCCTACTATCAATAGTCAAGGGAACAGATTTGTGGCCCCGAATATTAGATTCAGCAAAGAGGTGACTAAGCATGAGGATGCGCCAGAGAGTGAGTGGAAGAGATGGAACTGGAGATCATCTGGTGATTTGTTGTTAAACGGTGCGTTTTTTACTCCGTCCGGTGGTGCTCAGTCGTCTAGCTATGCTAAGGCATCGAGTCTTGGGGCGAAACCGTCTTCTCTTGTTGGAGCGTTGACGGTGGGTTCTGGTGCACTGAATTGCCGCAAGGGTTCTCGTTGCTGATTGTGGTGGCCTTAAGGTTTTTTAGCCTAATTAGTATAGAAAAGGCAATTAAAGCCACCAATTAAGGGAGTTAAGTTATAACTTTCTGTAGTCCTAAATTTACTCTCTTTTATGATTTTACTTCTTTGTGGGGTAAAATTAAGGAGAATACAACCTCTGACTTTACTGCTCTTTAGGACCCTTGTAAGGATTCTCTGTTTTAAGGAATCTATTATTAGGAGGTTGAAGTGTAGGAACAAGTGCAGATGTGTTGATCTTTGATATTAATATAATTTATGTTTTTCTTGTGATTCTCTGTCTATTCTAGTGATGAACACAAGCAACTCTCTCTTGTGAATCTTTGATATTATAGCCATAGACCCACCCATTCAGAGGTTTGGAATGTTCTGTAAAATGGGCAACTCTCTTTTGGGTCAAAGTTGTTTGAGCCAGTCAATGTTTGACCAAAGCCACGACTTTTTCACTGTGGTCGATGCATCGATTGTGGTTAGATAAAGAAACTTACCTTATAAAATAGGAGAAAGCATGTGATGACCATGCGAGAACAGAAAAAAATGGTGAGATTTGAAGAAAACATTGGAATAGGAAAAAAAAAGGAAAAATACTCCAAAAAGATGACTGAAACAGTCATGGGTCTCAGCAGTCCTACTTTTGATGGAGTGGTCTCGTATTTGCGTTGACTACTCTCCACTGATTGTGGATATGTTTCAAATTTTGAATTTTTATAAGGGTCCTTTTTATAACAACTAAAATAACTAACCAGTATATTTGTTTTTTCTCCAAATAACTAACCAATACTATAATACTCTTTTTCTTGGCCATGTCATGTCACATGTGCTGCTCTGCAACATAATAACTCAGGAAAGAAAAGAAGAAATATAAAAGATTCTGTGGTTACTGGTTGCAACGAACGATGTGATGCAGTGGGTATTGTGTAGCAGGTTCGAATTGGCAAGTCAGTAGTTAATAATTTTTTTAAACACTTTCATTCATATTCAGGGATGGACCCATATACAAAAGAAGAGTAATTAAAAAGAGCATCTAAACAAACCACATTGACAAACTAGATTTAAGAAATTATGCGAATAAATTATGGGAATATAAATTAGTCAGTACTTATAAATTATGCCAATATAAAGTTACAAACTTATAAAGATAGCTCCACCCCCACCCCCACCCCCACCCCCCACCTCTTTTATTTGTCATATATAACATCAAACTAGTTAGAGAATTTTCCACATTGGTTACAAACAAACGTCTCCTATTTAGCGAGAATGATTTAAAACTTTTGATGGTAATGCTGTTGAGCTTGTGCTGTACGCGTGGGCGCTGGTTAATTCAGTTGTAACTGTTAGGTATCTGAGTCTTTAGAGAGCATAGTGACATGTATCAAGAGTCGAAAATTATCCCAAAAATGAGAAATGCATTCGAAACACACTCTATGTTTTAAGATTTATCACGCGCATATATCTTAATGGTTTTCGTATAATTGATAGTTAAGTTATCTTCCTAAAACTTGTTTCTGATGTGAGAAGTTTGAAAGTGTTTACAACTTCAATGAAGATCAAATTACATTCTTCTGAGAAGTCGTCAAAACAAGGACTACTGACATATATATGTCTTTAGAACTTTGTATGTAATTTGTATATTGTTCTTTATGATATAATTTTTGCTTCACACCAAATCACATGCACGTCTCCTCCGATAGTGCTAAGTGCTAACCAAAAGTCTCTTTCCATTTCCATATTCAACTATGATAAGCTGAATGATACAATTACAAGGCTAATGCAAGTATCAACGTCCAAGCCTTACTTAAACCATGAAAAAAACACACATTCAAGATAGAATGTGTGTTTTAACTTTAACATTGCATTCACAGAGTTTAAAAGGAAGAGAAAACAACAACAATATGTTCAGAAGAAGAAATCACAAAAACGGTGTAGCTCAGTGCAATATACAAAAATCAAATGCTTGCAAATCAAATTCAAAAAGATGTATATTCTAAATAAAAAATTTATTTCAAAAAGATACATATTTATATTTCAATGTAATTTTTATCAACTAAAAATGAGAAATTGTGGAGCTCAAGAACATTAATTGCATTTTTAAAGTCTTATTGGTTTAAAAATATAGGAAATATAAAATTACAAAAACAATGCATTTATAATTAAGTTTTACTAATATGTTCTATTAAAAAGTGCGAAAATTCTAAAATTTGTATTATTTCGAAACGGATGGAGTATATTATAAATTTCATCGACAAAAATATAACTACATAAAAAAAAATTAAGAAACAAATAATAAAAAAAACATAAATCCTAAAACAAAAATTATGGCTAAAAACCTCAAAATATATATATTTTTTGTTCATTTTATAATTTTTTTCTTGATGTCTTGGGCCTCCTTATCCCTATCTCTCTAAAACCCTCCCTTCCTCTTCTTATTCACACTTCCTTCTCTTCTCTCACAATCCTTTTGCTATGGCTTCTTCAATAGTAACCTCAAGCTTGAGGCCTTTAGCCATGTCAGAATCCTCATCTTCCTCCAAAACTCGCTGCTCCCTCCTCGCCACACGCACTAACCTCCCGCTCTCATTCTCCCGCTTCTCCCTCTCTCTCAAAACCCAAACCCACCTCAAAAAGTCGCCTTTTGTTACCTCAGTTGCCGAGACTTCTGATTGGTCTCAGCAAGACGGAGGGGAAGAAGATGGGAGCTCATCATCTGTCGCCGTCGAGGAGAGCGACCCAGAACCAGAAGCGACGTTTTCGGAAGGGGAAGGAGATGTGAGCGAAGGTGGCGACTTTCCGGAGCCGCCGGAAGAAGCGAAGCTCTTCGTTGGAAACTTGGCTTACGACGTTGATAGCCAGGCCTTGGCTATGCTCTTTGAGCAAGCCGGTACAGTTGAAATCGCCGAGGTGAGTTTGGTTTCATTCTTGTATGTTCTGTGCATTGCAATTTGCATCCTTAATGGATGAGATGAAGTCAAAGTTCTTGGCTTTTAACTGTATGAAGCATCTTTGAAATGAATTAGATGGAACTTTCACACTCTATTGGTTTTTGAGTATATTTGTATTGTTGATGTTCTTGTTAGTTATCACATTTGTTTATAGTTGAAGAGATAGTGTTTGCTAATACTAACTTGTTCCTTTGGGTTCTTCTGGTTGAAGGTTATATACAATAGGGAAACCGACCAGAGTCGTGGGTTTGGGTTTGTGACAATGAGTACGGTTGAAGAAGCTGAGACAGCTGTTGAGAAGTTCAACCGTTATGTAAGTTCATATGTGTATCAAATCATATCTGAACTATTAGCATGTATAGATGGATTGGAGGGATGCTGTTCCTTTGATATTGGCTCATTAGTGGCATTATCTGTTCTTAATCCGACCAAAGTTTTAGTCTTTCTGCTCTAAAAAACATCTATGTTGATCTTTTCATGTTTTTTTTGGGTTAGGATTTGAACGGACGGCTTTTGACGGTGAACAAGGCAGCACCCAGAGGATCACGTCCAGAACGCCAGCCTCGGGTATACGAGCCTGCGTTCAGAGTGTATGTTGGAAACCTACCGTGGGATGTGGACAACGGTCGTCTAGAACAAGTGTTCAGTGAGCATGGCAAAGTTGTGGAAGCTAGAGTGGTTTATGACCGTGAGACAGGTCGTTCACGTGGGTTTGGTTTTGTGACAATGTCTAATGAGACAGAACTCAATGATGCCATCGCTGCTCTTGATGGACAGGTACCCCTCATGTTCCTCATATATATGCTAATGCAGTTCTTACATGATTTTGTGATGTTCAATTCCTTTGTGTCTTGTTGTTTGCAGAACATGGAGGGTAGAGCGATCAGAGTGAATGTAGCGGAGGAGCGTCCAAGGCGTGGTGGATTTTAAGGACTGAGAAGATCTCTCTCTGCCCTCTGTCTCTTTGCATTTTGTTTAGACGAGATTCTTACACTCTTTGGTGATTTTTTTTTTGGGGTCAGAGTTCCGAATGCGAAGCTTCTTCTAAGTTCTAATGTAATTTTGTATCATTATTTCTTCTTGACGGTCTATCCACATTTCTCTGTCATTATTCCTTGCAGTGTTTTAAATATTAGCAACAAGGAGCCTCACCACAAACGCGCCAAATAGTGAAAAGCTTCTATAGTAAAGCACTGCTTTCCCTTGCAAGATGGATCTTGTTCTATCGTTTTTCAAAGAGTTGAAAGGAAGTGACAGGTGAGGATTGGGTTCTTGTTAACCACACGCTAACGTGAAGCTGTAATCATAGGGAAGATGATCTTGTTATTCGTCTGGATATTTGATGATCATGATTCCAAATCATCGGCTTTGCTTCATGGGGTATATCTTGTTTGTTATCACATTGTGGTCAAAGATAGTTGAGCAATATATTCATCAAAGGTTAAAAGAAGATGAAATGTTCAGGTCCAGTATGTTAATGTGATGGCCCTAAAATTTGTGTCTTCTAATTGGAGGGGCCTCAATACTCTAAGCCCAAGAATATTAGAGTTTGAAGCAGCTGGACGAAAAGATGATTGAAGTATCTAATCGTATTTTTGAAGAGTATGAAAAGAATTCAAAAGTATAAAAGAAGATTAGGTTAGTCAACATGAGAGCAAGAGAACTCGCAAAACAAGCTAGTTTTCTGAGTCTTGTGAGAGATATCTTTGTGAGACGCAATTGTTGTTGTCTGAGAGATCCCTAGTTGGAAATTGATCAGTGGTTTTTTTTTTTATAACTTCTACTTTTGTTACTAAACAGAGTTTACATAGTCTTGATGTAACAAATGAAAATACATCTAGGTACATAAAAATGAAAAACAAATGTTTGAAGAGGGGGTAAAGGGCTCTTTGCCAATGTATCACCAACTTTGTTTCCTTCTCTTGCAATCCATACGAACTTGATGTTTTGAAATTGTTTTCTTCACCAGTTGATCTCTCTGATCCAATTATAACCATCAAAACGAAGACCTTGCTTATTCAAGAGATTGACCATGTTTTGACAGTCACTCTCAAAAACAACTCTTTTATATCCTTTACTCCAACAATGTTGCATTGCTACGATTAAGGCCTGCAATTTACTTTCAAACTCTTTTACCAGAGGCTTGTCCTGCCCCTCTGTACACTCCATTTGAATCACGCAAGATCCATCCCATCGTGCTCCGAATATCAGCATTAACAAAAGAACCATCAACATTACACTTGTCTGGTCTCCTCCACTTGTCATATAAACTTGGTTGAACAAGTCTATAAGATTATTCAAGAGATTTCTAATAAAATATATCAGTTTTTTTAGTTACTCTTAGTCTTAAATCTTTCAGATACCATTTTCTAGGTTTTATAAATATGGCCTTGCATGGTTATGTAAGGGTAGTATTTAGCCGCCGATCTGTCAAAAATACGCTAAACCAAGAGCTACGACTATCTTTAAAATGAGACTATATTTAAAATGAGCCAAGTCTTAATTAGAGATTGAGAACGTGAGATGTATCTAAACTAAGTTATAACATTAGTCGTTAAAAAAAAGTTAACATTAAGACATCATGAGAACATAGAGAAAAGGTGTTTTCAAGTTCTATGAAAAAGTTCATTTTTTACGGATAAGATCTTGATTGTCTGTATATTAACTTAATAATAAACTTAGGCATATAGGTTCATATCTACTCACTAGTAAAGGCCGTAAAAATATATTCTGAAACAAATGTGATTTGATTCGACTCATCATGATGGCATATTTTGATTTGAGAAGATAAACACTAACTAAAATAAAAAGATAGTAAAGAATAAGCAAAAAGTCTTGATCGTGCTCGTGAAGTCGCTTTTATCAGAATATGGAATTGCAACACTTGTCGGGATACAAGAAAAGAAATGGTCCATTATATTCATGCATGTGTAACAGGCTTAACATCATAAGAAATAATAGACTCAAGACAAAGGACAGAGGAAACAGAGTGTATGAGAATAGAGCGACATTGATGATTCATTTCTTGGCCTGATCTATGTCTTGGAACTTTCTTTCACTCTCTCTTATCCCCAAACCTTGGCTCTTAGCTTCTCGACCAGACATCCATTAATCTTCACACTTGTCTCTTTGCCCTCCTTATTAATTTATTTTTGATCCAATGATCCATCACCAACGTTTTATAATAACATTTTTTTTCAAAAAAAGAAAACGTTTTATAATAACAAATAAGATTTACTATTAATAGTTATTATTAAAACATTTCTATTCTTTCTCTATATTTCTTTATAAAATAAAGAAATTCCACTATAGAAATGAATTTAATCTAATGTATGTTTATATAATAAAATTCTTCTATTTTTTTTTTCAGAAAAATATAGATGAATACTGTTTTTACTTTTAAATATAAAGGCAAACAAAATGCCGAAAAAGTAAACAAAATATTATTTTATATCTTTATTTAAAATAGATGAATTTTATTATGGATATATCGATTAGAGTATGACACATTTCTATAATAGATTTTTTTTCTATTTTCGAATAAAATATACTAAAAATATATAAGTGGTTTTACACATTCCAAATAAAAAATGCAAACGCTAATTGCATCAGAAGTCGTTAGTTATATATATTTACTGAAACTATGTAACATTCTTTTTGATGAAATGTCAAATTATTGATCAAATGAAAGAATGTGTATGTACAGAACCTATGAATTTGTGTAACGAATGGAAGACATCACAAATAGTAAAAGTTTTCATAGGTACTAAACCAAGTTTGGAAAAGACCCTGCAACGTTATATATATACTGCACACCTATGTAACATTCTTTTTGATGAAATGTCAAATTATTGATCAAATGAAAGAATGTGTATGTACAGAACCTATGAATTTGTGTAACGAATGGAAGACATCACAAATAGTAAAAGTTTTCATAGGTACTAAACCAAGTTTGGAAAAGACCCTGCAACGTTATATATATACTGCACACCTATGTAACATTCTTTTTGATGAAATGTCAAATTATTGATCAAATGAAAGAATGTGTATGTACAGAACCTATGAATTTGTGTAACGAATGGAAGACATCACAAATAGTAAAAGTTTTCATAGGTACTAAACCAAGTTTGGAAAAGACCCTGCAACGTTATATATATACTGCACACCTATGTAACATTCTTTTTGATGAAATGTCAAATTATTGATCAAATGAAAGAATGTGTATGTACAGAACCTATGAATTTGTGTAACGAATGGAAGACATCACAAATAGTAAAAGTTTTCATAGGTACTAAACCAAGTTTGGAAAAGACCCTGCAACGTTATATATATACTGCACACCTATGTAACATTCTTTTTGATGAAATGTCAAATTATTGATCAAATGAAAGAATGTGTATGTACAGAACCTATGAATTTGTGTAACGAATGGAAGACATCACAAATAGTAAAAGTTTTCATAGGTACTAAACCAAGTTTGGAAAAGACCCTGCAACGTTATATATATACTGCACACCTATGTAACATTCGGAAGTAATGAAAGTATAGGGCCTAGGTTGGCTTTGCACCAGGGAATGACTATGAATACAAGAAAAAAATGATAATGGTTTTATTTGATTTCTAGCCCATAAAGGAGGGTCGTCAAATCTCAATGTTGTCATAAATAGCAAGCAAAGTGGTTGCCCTTAATAGCCATAAGTATTGAAAAGTAAGCATCAACTACTAAGCTTATCAGGATTCAAAACAAATTCAGTTTAGTTTACATTACATTAATGGAATTGGATAGAAAGACTTTAGAGTAGTTGACCAAAAAAAAAACAGAAGCGATACAAAACTTTGACGGCAAAAGAAGGTTGGAGGGATGGATGATTGGTCCCCTCGGTTCAGTCTATAATTAAAATACCCATAAAATATCCGTAATTTTTGGTCCATATCGGGTCGGTCGGGTTTGGGTATTTAGGATCGAAAAGGACATGATATACCCAATTCCATCAACTTTAGTTGAATATTTGTCATATATATCTAAAATTTTACAAAACAACTTAAATGAAAATATTAATAATTAAAATAAAACATTTTAAAACTATAAATTTTACATTTTAAAGCTTTATATTACTTTAAAATGTAAAAATAATGAAAATATTGTTAACAAAAGATATTTCAACCAAATCATAAAATAATATATATATATATATATATATATAGAACACAAAACATCATAGTTTTAGGTATACATATTTTTAATTTCAAAATTGATTTTATAAAAATTTCTTATTTTTCAATTTTAATTTCAAAATTGATTTTATAAAAATTCTTTATTTTTTTCAATTTTTGGAATTTTAAAGTTCGTTTAATTTTATAGAAAATTTTGGAAGAGTTTTATTTTTAAAAGAAAAATAAAATTTTATTTTCAATTTTTGGAATTTTAAAGTTCGTTTAATTTTATAGAAAATTTTGGAAGAGTTTTATTTTTAAAAGAAAAATAAAATTTTATTTTCAATTTTTGGAATTTTAAAGTTCGTTTAATTTTATAGAAAATTTTGGAAGAGTTTTATTTTTAAAAGAAAAATAAAATTTTATTTTCAATTTTAATTTCAAAATTAATTTTATAAAAATTCTTTATTTTTTTCAATTTTTGGAATTTTAAAGTTCGTTTAATTTTATAGAAAATTTTGGAAGAGTTTTATTTTTAAAAGAAAAATAAAATTTTATTTTCAATTTTAATTTCAAAATTGATTTTATAAAAATTTCTTATTTTTCAATTTTAATTTCAAAATTGATTTTATAAAAATTTCTTATTTTTCAATTTTAATTTCAAAATTGATTTTATAAAAATTTCTTATTTTTCAATTTTTGGAATTTTAAAGTTCGTTTAATTTTATAGAAAATTTTGGAAGAGTTTTATTTTTAAAAGAAAAATAAAATTTTATTTTCAATTTTAATTTCAAAATTAATTTTATGAAAATTTTGGGAGATTTTTTTAAGAAATATAAAATTCTTAAAGAAAAATAAAATTTTATTTTCAATTTTTGGAATTTTAAAGTTCGTTTAATTTTATAGAAAATTTTGGAAGAGTTTTATTTTTAAAAGAAAAATAAAATTTTATTTTCAATTTTAATTTCAAAATTAATTTTATGAAAATTTTGGGAGATTTTTTTAAGAAATATAAAATTCTTAAAGAAAAATAAAATTTTATTTTCAATTTTAATTTCAAAATTGATTTTATAAAAATTTCTTATTTTTCAATTTTAATTTCAAAATTAATTTTATAAAAATTTCTTATTTTTCAATTTTAATTTCAAAATTGATTTTATAAAAATTTCTTATTTTTCAATTTTAATTTCAAAATTAATTTTATGAAAATTTTGGGAGATTTTTTTAAGAAATATAAAATTCTTAAAGAAAAATAAAATTTTATTTTCAATTTTAATTTCAAAATTAATTTTATAAAAATTTCTTATTTTTCAATTTTAATTTCAAAATTGATTTTATAAAAATTTCTTATTTTTCAATTTTAATTTCAAAATTGATTTTATAAAAATTTCTTATTTTTCAATTTTAATTTCAAAATTAATTTTATGAAAATTTTGGGAGATTTTTTTAAGAAATATAAAATTCTTAAAGAAAAATAAAATTTTATTTTCAATTTTAATTTCAAAATTGATTTTATAAAAATTTCTTATTTTTCAATTTTTGGAATTTTAAAGTTCGTTTAATTTTATAGAAAATTTTGGAAGAGTTTTATTTTTAAAAGAAAAATAAAATTTTATTTTCAATTTTTGGAATTTTAAAGTTCGTTTAATTTTATAGAAAATTTTGGAAGAGTTTTATTTTTAAAAGAAAAATAAAATTTTATTTTCAATTTTTGGAATTTTAAAGTTCGTTTAATTTTATAGAAAATTTTGGAAGAGTTTTATTTTTAAAAGAAAAATAAAATTTTATTTTCAATTTTAATTTCAAAATTGATTTTATAAAAATTTCTTATTTTTCAATTTTAATTTCAAAATTGATTTTATAAAAATTTCTTATTTTTCAATTTTAATTTCAAAATTAATTTTATAAAAATTCTTTATTTTTTTCAATTTTTGGAATTTTAAAGTTCGTTTAATTTTATAGAAAATTTTGGAAGAGTTTTATTTTTAAAAGAAAAATGTTAAAACTCTCATGATATCTACCATATGAAAATATTTAAGGTTTTGAGCAACAGGTTAAACAAGTAGTTTGGATTTATTTAACGTGATCATATTTTTGTGTGTGTTGATTTCAAGGTTTTGGTCTCATAGGTACCCTGGATTTAATGTATGTCATCTTATATCACTGGAATCCTTCTATTTAAGTTGTACGTCAACAAAACTTGGATTCAATCTAGATTCCCTTGTATACAAGTAATCATTGGGCCGGGTCCATAACGACGAATAAGACATTTGAGAGGATAGCATGAATATGCCACGTAGTATATTTGGGAGTGGAAGCCATAAGATTATACTTTTGTGTACAAATTATCGGCGAGCTTTACGGACAAAAATGACTAAACAAAAGAAAGAAGGATAATGTCGAGAGCATGTAATTGTTGTCTTGCTTTGCCCTCAAATAATAATAAGTTTTGGGATGCATGTGCTGTGATGACTCAAATCTTCACTGTCGTTGTCAAATTTATTTTATGATCAACTCTTGTTTTTTTTTTGTAGTTGGGATCCGTGACGAAAGTCAACCGTAATCTCCGAGGCCTGACAGCCACATAATTTCCTTCCCGAAATTAGCGAGGGAAGGCCGGGTGGCCAACGCGAATCGAACCTGCGGGGAGCGTATTGGATTTTCTTCCTCAACTACCACTAGGCCAACCGCGTTGGTTAATGATCAACTCTTGTTGGTGGAGTGAAGGTGAAGAATGAAGATTTTGTTGAGCAGGCCTCTCTCCTTGTTGATTCCCTCTATTCCATTGTGTTATGAACAAACAAGGGTACATATTGATTCACATGAAAAATGTTAAGGTAGCATAAATACTTTACTTGCAGAAAATAAATGTACATATTTAAATTTAAATTAGATGAACTTCCAATTCCTAACCAATAGAAGAGGCCAAGTTTGAGTTAGAATTATGGATCAAGCTAGACTGTTTGGATCGGACTATGGTATTCCATGAATTTTTAACTTTCAAATGAAAAATGTTCTTACCGACAAGATATATCTATAATTATTGCAAATCGTTGCTGTTAACAAAGTATATGCTATATTTATACTCTTATTCAAGAAGTGACATTATCGTTATTTTCTCATTTTAACTTTTAATTTTGAAAACCAACCGTATCATTTGGTAAAGTTGTCCAAAGACTAGCATGCTTAAACTACCAAAACAACCTAACAATTGAAAGGAATCCCGTAAAACCTGCAAATCACTAGGCCTTACATGTCCGGATTTCCCACTTATACTTTCACTTTACGTCTCTCTAATGCTTTCCACATTAACATATCATTACCAGTCCCTATTAACTATTGACTTTTACAGCATAGATTCGTATCTAATTTCCCTGCCGTGACTGGTGCATTAAGAGACGTTTTCACGTCCTTTTCACAAACACGGATCATTAAGAAAATAGCTGAAACTAATTTCCTCTACAGTTTAAGATTTAAACAAAAGATGGTCAATAGTAAAAGAGGAAGAAGAAATTTCATATATCAACTGAGCTTGAAACAAAAACCATATATTCACAATCATATAACTCTATAACTCAAGGAGTATTATCTTTGATGGAATCATTCGACTAATTACATGGCTTGTCCCTACCATTTTCTTTTTCATAATCTCATTTCTATAGATTTTGTTTTTCCTTACTCGATTACTTGACATGTTCTGTCGGTTTATCTTCGCTTTTAGTTGACATTTTACCTAACATGTTGCTAGTATATGGTTGAGACTCGAGAGGTAGGTCTCAGAATAACCAAATGATTTGTTCTGGAATAACGGTTCTGATACGGACAATTTTAATGTGTTTTTTCTTTTCGAAACACCATATTTCAATGTTTATTTTGTGCAAGTAATGTATATTACATGTAGTTTTGCAATATGTGTAACTACATATCCTGAATTTATACGGGACGTGTACATCTAAAACCTAAAATGTAAAGTCTAATGAAATGCAAAAGCAAAAGCGAAGCATGAGAGAAAGAAATTTTACAATCTATAGGCAATTTCTATTAGGATCGCTATAGTTGGTGGTTATATGGTTTACAACTTTGCATAACATCTCAAACGTTTGTAAAATTTATTTTGAGTGAAAACTGCTATAAACTGATACTTTTCTGTTCGTTTGACATCCTATATACATTGAGCTTTTTTTGTCCGTATTTGTTATCAACTAGAATGGTTACTAGTTACTACGTTTGGATCCTTTTTATTACTCAAACCAACCTCCTATTGTTTTATTCAGCGAAACATATCAAGTGGGACTTATTTGAAAAGTACCAACATTTTCTACCTAATTAGTCCGGAGAGTTTGGTTTAATTTTTAATGTGGCATGTTAGCTTATGGAAGGTTTTAACTGTTATGTGTGTAAGCATTCAATTGGTTCATCCTGAGCATTATTATATAAGTTTTTTATACACTAAAGAAGAAATAAAAAGAGTGGGACCAAAACCGAAAAATCCAATAACAAACGTCCTTCACTTTGTTTTATATAAACCCCCAAAGTTTCATCTTCTCTCTATTCCCAACTCAAAACTTCTTTCATCAAATTCCCTCTTCTCTCACTTAAATCCAAGAGAGTGAGTGAGTTGGTCTGTACTGAAAACAGAGAGAAGAAAAATGCAGACGAAGAAGCTCTTTATCTCTATAGTCTCCTTTCTTCTCTATGCTCCATTGATCTTCTCTTCACCAGTTCCAGACCCAGAAGCTATCGTCGAAGAAGTTCACAAGTACGAATCTTTCTTTCACATTTCTCCTCAACCCACATTTTACATGAAACCCAACTTCTCATTTACCTTGTTTCTCTTCACAAGTCCGACATCAAACTCAAATCTCATAAAGGCGCAAACTTTACAAAATCTCTCTGCTTTTCTTTCGAAAAAATGTAATAAAGTCTCAACCTTTCGTACTTCCTCTCTGTTTTCAGGAGCATTAACGCGTCGGTCGCAGCACGGAGGAAGCTAGGCTACCTCTCGTGCACAACCGGCAACCCAATCGACGACTGCTGGCGCTGCGACCCGCACTGGGAGACCCACCGCCAACGCCTCGCCGACTGCGCCATCGGGTTCGGCAAAAACGCCATCGGCGGCCGCGACGGTCGCATCTACGTCGTCACCGACTCAGGCAACGACGACCCAGTAACCCCCAAGCCCGGAACTTTACGCTACGCCGTGGTCCAGGACGAGCCTCTCTGGATCATCTTCCAGCGAGACATGACCATCCGCCTCAAAGAGGAGCTCATCATGAACTCTTTCAAGACCATCGACGGCCGCGGCGCTATCCGTGCACATCGCCGGCGGGCCTTGCGTGACGATCCAGTACGTGACGAACATCATCATCCACGGGGTTCATATCCACGACTGCAAGCGAGGCGGGAACGCCATGGTGCGGAGCTCGCCGAGGCACTACGGGTGGAGAACGGTGTCTGACGGCGACGGTGTGTCTATCTTCGGAGGGAGTCATGTTTGGGTTGATCACTGCTCGTTGTCTAACTGTGAAGATGGGCTTATTGATGCTATAATGGGCTCGACGGCGATTACTTTGTCTAATAATTACATGACGCATCATGATAAGGTTATGTTGCTTGGGCATAGTGATACTTACGCTCGTGACAAGAACATGCAGATCACTATTGCTTTTAACCATTTTGGTGAAGGGCTTGTTCAAAGAATGCCGAGGTAAAATAAATAAAAGATTCGATTTCTTTTAGTAGTTAATGTGGTTTTGGGAGTTAATGTGTTGGGACCAATGTAGGTGTAGACATGGTTACTTCCATGTGGTGAACAATGACTATACACATTGGGAGATGTATGCGATTGGTGGAAGTGCTAATCCTACTATCAATAGCCAAGGGAATAGATTTGTGGCTCCGAATATTAGATTCAGCAAAGAAGTGACTAAGCACGAGGATGCGCCGGAGAGCGAGTGGAGGAGGTGGAACTGGAGGTCTTCTGGTGATTTGTTGCTAAACGGTGCGTTTTTTACTCCGTCTGGTGGTGCTGCGTCGTCAAGCTATGCCAAGGCTTCGAGTCTTGGGGCTAGACCGTCTTCTCTTGTTGGACCGTTGACGGTGGGTTCTGGTGCACTGAATTGCCGTAAGGGTTCTCGTTGCTGATTGTGGTGTTAAGTGGTGACTTAAGGTTTTTAGCTTGATTAATATAGAAAAGGCAATTAAAGCCACCTATTATGGGAGTTAAGTTATAACTTTCTGTAGTCCTAAATTTACTCTCTTTGTGATTTTACTTCTTTATGGGGTAAAATTTAAGGAGAATACAACCTCTGGCTTTACTACTGCTCTTTAGGACACTTGTAAGGATTCTCTGTTTTGAGGAATCTTTTATTAGGAGGTTGAAGTGTAGGAACAAGTGCAGATGTGTTGATCTTTGATATCAATATAATTTATGTTTTTCTTGTGATTCTCTGTCTATTCTAGTGATGAACACAAGCAACTCTCTCTTGTGAATCTTTGATATTATAGCCATAGAACCACTCATTCAGAAGTTTGGAATGTTATGTAAAAATGGGCAATTCTCTTTTGGGTCAAAGTTGTTGGAGCCAGTCAATGTTTGACCAGAGCCACGACTTTTTCACTGTGGTCGATGCATCGATTGTGGTTAAATAAAGAAAGTAACCCTTCAAAATAAGAAAAAAGCATGTGACCGTGCGAGAACAGAAAATATGGTGAGATTTTGAAGAAAACATTGGAATAGAAAAAAAGAAAAATAATCCAAAAAGAAGATTGATACAGTCATGTGTCTCAGCAGCCCTACTTTCGATGGAGTGGTCTTGTATTTTTTGTTGACGACTCTCCACTGATTGTGGGTATATATTTCAAATTTTGAAATTTTATAACAACTAATATAACTAACCATTGTATTTGTTTTTCTCCAAATAACTAACCAAATATAATACACTTTTTCTTTGCCATGTCATGTCACATGTGCTGCTCTGCAACATAATAACTCAGGAAAGAAAAGAAGAAATATAAAAGATTCTGTGGTTACTGGTTGCAACGAACGATGTGATGCAGTGGGTATTGTGTAGCAGGTTCGAATGGCAAGTCAGTAGTTAATAATTTTTTTTTTTAAACACTTTCATTCATATTCAGGGATGGACCCATATACAAAAGAAGAGTAATTAAAAAGAGCATCTAAACAAACCACATTGACAAACTAGATTTAAGAAATTATGCGAATAAATTATGGGAATATAAATTAGTCAGTACTTATAAATTATGCCAATATAAAGTTACAAACTTATAAAGATAGCTCCACCCCCACCCCCCCCCCCACCCCCACCCCCTCTTTTCTTTGTCATATATAACATCAAACTAGTTAGAGAATTTTCCACATTGGTAACAAACACATGATCTAGGTCTCCTATTGAACGAGAATGATTTAAAACTTTAATGGTAGTGTTGTTGAGCTTGTGCTGTCCGCGTGGGCCGGTTTAATTCATTTGTAATTGTTAGGTATCTGAGTCTTTAGAGAGCATAGTGACATGTATCAAGAGTCGAAAATTATCCCAAAAATGAGAAATGCATTCGAAACACACTCTATGTTTTAAGATTTATCACGCGCATATATCTTAATGGTTTTCGTATAATTGATAGTTAAGTTATCTTCCTAAAACTTGTTTCTGATGTGAGAAGTTTGAAAGTGTTTACAACTTCAATGAAGATCAAATTACATTCTTCTGAGAAGTCGTCAAAACAAGGACTACTGACATATATATGTCTTTAGAACTTTGTATGTAATTTGTATATTGTTCTTTATGATATAATTTTTGCTTCACACCAAATCACATGCACGTCTCCTCCGATAGTGCTAAGTGCTAACCAAAGTCTCTTTCCATTTCCATATTCAACTATGATAAGCTGAATGATACAATTACAAGGCTAATGCAAGTATCAACGTCCAAGCCTTACTTAAACCATGAAAAAAACACACATTCAAGATAGAATGTGTGTTTTAACTTTTTAACATTGCATTCACAGAGTTTAAAAAGGAAGAGAAAACAACAACAATATGTTCAGAAGAAGAAATCACAAAAACGGTGTAGCTCAGTGCAATATACAAAAATCAAATGCTTGCAAATCAAATTCAAAAAGATGTATATTCTAAATAAAAAATTTATTTCAAAAAGATACATATTTATATTTCAATGTAATTTTTATCAACTAAAAATGAGAAATTGTGGAGCTCAAGAACATTAATTGCATTTTTAAAGTCTTATTGGTTTAAAAATATAGGAAATATAAAATTACAAAAACAATGCATTTATAATTAAGTTTTACTAATATGTTCTATTAAAAAGTGCGAAAATTCTAAAATTTGTATTATTTCGAAACGGATGGAGTATATTATAAATTTCATCGACAAAAATATAACTACATAAAAAAAAATTAAGAAACAAATAATAAAAAACATAAATCCTAAAACAAAATTATGGCTAAAACCTCAAAATATATATATTTTTTGTTCATTTTATAATTTTTTTCTTGATGTCTTGGGCCTCCTTATCCCTATCTCTCTAAAACCCTCCCTTCCTCTTCTTATTCACACTTCCTTCTCTTCTCTCACAATCCTTTTGCTATGGCTTCTTCAATAGTAACCTCAAGCTTGAGGCCTTTAGCCATGTCAGAATCCTCATCTTCCTCCAAAACTCGCTGCTCCCTCCTCGCCACACGCACTAACCTCCCGCTCTCATTCTCCCGCTTCTCCCTCTCTCTCAAACCCAAACCCACCTCAAAAGTCGCCTTTTGTTACCTCAGTTGCCGAGACTTCTGATTGGTCTCAGCAAGACGGAGGAAGAAGATGGGAGCTCATCATCTGTCGCCGTCGAGGAGAGCGACCCAGAACCAGAAGCGACGTTTTCGGAAGGGGAAGGAGATGTGAGCGAAGGTGGCGACTTTCCGGAGCCGCCGGAAGAAGCGAAGCTCTTCGTTGGAAACTTGGCTTACGACGTTGATAGCCAGGCCTTGGCTATGCTCTTTGAGCAAGCCGGTACAGTTGAAATCGCCGAGGTGAGTTTGGTTTCATTCTTGTATGTTCTGTGCATTGCAATTTGCATCCTTAATGGATGAGATGAAGTCAAAGTTCTTGGCTTTTAACTGTATGAAGCATCTTTGAAATGAATTAGATGGAACTTTCACACTCTATTGGTTTTTGAGTATATTTGTATTGTTGATGTTCTTGTTAGTTATCACATTTGTTTATAGTTGAAGAGATAGTGTTTGCTAATACTAACTTGTTCCTTTGGGTTCTTCTGGTTGAAGGTTATATACAATAGGGAAACCGACCAGAGTCGTGGGTTTGGGTTTGTGACAATGAGTACGGTTGAAGAAGCTGAGACAGCTGTTGAGAAGTTCAACCGTTATGTAAGTTCATATGTGTATCAAATCATATCTGAACTATTAGCATGTATAGATGGATTGGAGGGATGCTGTTCCTTTGATATTGGCTCATTAGTGGCATTATCTGTTCTTAATCCGACCAAAGTTTTAGTCTTTCTGCTCTAAAAAACATCTATGTTGATCTTTTCATGTTTTTTTTGGGTTAGGATTTGAACGGACGGCTTTTGACGGTGAACAAGGCAGCACCCAGAGGATCACGTCCAGAACGCCAGCCTCGGGTATACGAGCCTGCGTTCAGAGTGTATGTTGGAAACCTACCGTGGGATGTGGACAACGGTCGTCTAGAACAAGTGTTCAGTGAGCATGGCAAAGTTGTGGAAGCTAGAGTGGTTTATGACCGTGAGACAGGTCGTTCACGTGGGTTTGGTTTTGTGACAATGTCTAATGAGACAGAACTCAATGATGCCATCGCTGCTCTTGATGGACAGGTACCCCCTCATGTTCCTCATATATATGCTAATGCAGTTCTTACATGATTTTGTGATGTTCAATTCCTTTGTGTCTTGTTGTTTGCAGAACATGGAGGGTAGAGCGATCAGAGTGAATGTAGCGGAGGAGCGTCCAAGGCGTGGTGGATTTTAAGGACTGAGAAGATCTCTCTCTGCCCTCTGTCTCTTTGCATTTTGTTTAGACGAGATTCTTACACTCTTTGGTGATTTTTTTTTTGGGGTCAGAGTTCCGAATGCGAAGCTTCTTCTAAGTTCTAATGTAATTTTGTATCATTATTTCTTCTTGACGGTCTATCCACATTTCTCTGTCATTATTCCTTGCAGTGTTTTAAATATTAGCAACAAGGAGCCTCACCACAAACGCGCCAAATAGTGAAAAGCTTCTATAGTAAAGCACTGCTTTCCCTTGCAAGATGGATCTTGTTCTATCGTTTTCAAAGAGTTGAAAGGAAGTGACAGGTGAGGATTGGGTTCTTGTTAACCACACGCTAACGTGAAGCTGTAATCATAGGAAGATGATCTTGTTATTCGTCTGGATATTTGATGATCATGATTCCAAATCATCGGCTTTGCTTCATGGGGTATATCTTGTTTGTTATCACATTGTGGTCAAAGATAGTTGAGCAATATATTCATCAAAGGTTAAAAGAAGATGAAATGTTCAGGTCCAGTATGTTAATGTGATGGCCCTAAAATTTGTGTCTTCTAATTGGAGGGGCCTCAATACTCTAAGCCCAAGAATATTAGAGTTTGAAGCAGCTGGACGAAAAGATGATTGAAGTATCTAATCGTATTTTTGAAGAGTATGAAAAGAATTCAAAAGTATAAAAGAAGATTAGGTTAGTCAACATGAGAGCAAGAGAACTCGCAAAACAAGCTAGTTTTCTGAGTCTTGTGAGAGAGATATCTTTTGTGAGACGCAATTGTTGTTGTCTGAGAGATCCCTAGTTGGAAATTGATCAGTGGTTTTTTTTTTTATAACTTCTACTTTTGTTACTAAACAGAGTTTACATAGTCTTGATGTAACAAATGAAAATACATCTAGGTACATAAAATGAAAAACAAATGTTTGAAGAGGGGGTAAAGGGCTCTTTGCCAATGTATCACCAACTTTGTTTCCTTCTCTTGCAATCCATACGAACTTGATGTTTTGAAATTGTTTTCTTCACCAGTTGATCTCTCTGATCCAATTATAACCATCAAAACGAAGACCTTGCTTATTCAAGAGATTGACCATGTTTTGACAGTCACTCTCAAAAACAACTCTTTTATATCCTTTACTCCAACAATGTTGCATTGCTACGATTAAGGCCTGCAATTTACTTTCAAACTCTTTTACCAGAGGCTTGTCCTGCCCCTCTGTACACTCCATTTGAATCACGCAAGATCCATCCCATCGTGCTCGAATATCAGCATTAACAAAGAACCATCAACATTACACTTGTCTGGTCTCCTCCACTTGTCATATAAACTTGGTTGAACAAGTCTATAAGATTATTCAAGAGATTTCTAATAAAATATATCAGTTTTTTAGTTACTCTTAGTCTTAAATCTTTCAGATACCATTTTCTAGGTTTTATAAATATGGCCTTGCATGGTTATGTAAGGGTAGTATTTAGCCGCCGATCTGTCAAAAATACGCTAAACCAAGAGCTACGACTATCTTTAAAATGAGACTATATTTAAAATGAGCCAAGTCTTAATTAGAGATTGAGAACGTGAGATGTATCTAAACTAAGTTATAACATTAGTCGTTAAAAAAGTTAACATTAAGACATCATGAGAACATAGAGAAAAGGTGTTTTCAAGTTCTATGAAAAAGTTCATTTTTACGGATAAGATCTTGATTGTCTGTATATTAACTTAATAATAAACTTAGGCATATAGGTTCATATCTACTCACTAGTAAAGGCCGTAAAAATATATTCTGAAACAAATGTGATTTGATTCGACTCATCATGATGGCATATTTTGATTTGAGAAGATAAACACTAACTAAAATAAAAAGATAGTAAAGAATAAGCAAAAGTCTTGATCGTGCTCGTGAAGTCGCTTTTATCAGAATATGGAATTGCAACACTTGTCGGGATACAAGAAAGAAATGGTCCATTATATTCATGCATGTGTAACAGGCTTAACATCATAAGAAATAATAGACTCAAGACAAAGGACAGAGGAAACAGAGTGTATGAGAATAGAGCGACATTGATGATTCATTTCTTGGCCTGATCTATGTCTTGGAACTTTCTTTCACTCTCTCTTATCCCCAAACCTTGGCTCTTAGCTTCTCGACCAGACATCCATTAATCTTCACACTTGTCTCTTTGCCCTCCTTATTAATTTATTTTTGATCCAATGATCCATCACCAACGTTTTATAATAACATTTTTTCAAAAAACGTTTTATAATAACAAATAAGATTTACTATTAATAGTTATTATTAAAACATTTCTATTCTTTCTCTATATTTCTTTATAAAATAAAGAAATTCCACTATAGAAATGAATTTAATCTAATGTATGTTTATATAATAAAATTCTTCTATTTTTTTTTTCAGAAAAATATAGATGAATACTGTTTTTACTTTTAAATATAAAGGCAAACAAAATGCCGAAAAAGTAAACAAAATATTATTTTATATCTTTATTTAAAATAGATGAATTTTATTATGGATATATCGATTAGAGTATGACACATTTCTATAATAGATTTTTTTTCTATTTTCGAATAAAATATACTAAAAATATATAAGTGGTTTTACACATTCCAAATAAAAAATGCAAACGCTAATTGCATCAGAAGTCGTTAGTTATATATATTTACTGAAACTATGTAACATTCTTTTTGATGAAATGTCAAATTATTGATCAAATGAAAGAATGTGTATGTACAGAACCTATGAATTTGTGTAACGAATGGAAGACATCACAAATAGTAAAAGTTTTCATAGGTACTAAACCAAGTTTGGAAAAGACCCTGCAACGTTATATATATACTGCACACCTATGTAACATTCGGAAGTAATGAAAGTATAGGGCCTAGGTTGGCTTTGCACCAGGGAATGACTATGAATACAAGAAAAAAAATGATAATGGTTTTATTTGATTTCTAGCCCATAAAGGAGGGTCGTCAAATCTCAATGTTGTCATAAATAGCAAGCAAAGTGGTTGCCCTTAATAGCCATAAGTATTGAAAAGTAAGCATCAACTACTAAGCTTATCAGGATTCAAAAACAAATTCAGTTTAGTTTACATTACATTAATGGAATTGGATAGAAAGACTTTAGAGTAGTTGACCAAAAAAAAAAAAAAAACAGAAGCGATACAAAACTTTGACGGCAAAAGAAGGTTGGAGGGATGGATGATTGGTCCCCCTCCTCTTCCTAACCCATGATGCTACCAGTAAGGTCTTTCAAAAGGCAACCAAACCAACCATATCCACCTGTACCCTCAAACCCTACAACCTGTAAGTTCATTACATATGTATCTTTAAATGAGAATTACGCGCCAGTTTTGTGCAATTCACAGAAAAGCATGAGCTGGTGATAAAAATGCAACTTTCATTGACTTTAGAATTAATTAACAATGTTTTGTTGACTTGCCAATTTAACCGCAGTTAACAAATTTAGAAATATTTGGCGTGATGTCGTTTTCAAATGAGATGAAGCGGCGTTGTTTATGATTTGAAATTAAAATATGTAGACCCTGGATTAGAACGGGTTGGTTGGTTGGCAGGGTATTTTACCACTAGGCTACTAACACTTTCAATGTACTTACTACCATGTTTACTTTTATTTGGTACATATTAAATATGAAAAATTCTCTAAAAACTTAATAAGATCTTTAAAATTCCAAAAACTAAAAATAAAGAAGATTTTTATAAAATTAAAAATATTTTAATTTTAATTCAAAATTAATTTTATGAAAATTTTGGGAGATTTTTTAAGAAATATAAAATTCTTAAAGAAAAATAAAATTTTATTTTCAATTTTAATTTCAAAATTAATTTTATAAAAAATTCTTTATTTTTCAATTTTTGGAATTTTAAAGTTCGTTTTAATTTTATAGAAAATTTTGGAAGAGTTTTATTTTTAAAAGAAAAATAAAATTTTATTTTCAATTTTAATTTCAAAATTGATTTTATAAAAATTTCTTATTTTTCAATTTTTGGAATTTTAAAGATTTTTAAAGTTTTTAGAGAATATTTTTATATTCAATCATCACATAAAAGTAAACATGTTAGTAAGAACATTGAAAGTTGCTTGCTAGTGGTAAAGACATTGCCATTTTGACCAAACAACGGGTTGAATCGAGGTCCATATTTTTAATTTCAAAATTAATTTTATGAAAATTTTGGGAGATTTTTTAAGAAATATAAAATTCTTAAAGAAAAATAAAATTTTATTTTCAATTTTAATTTCAAAATTAATTTTATGAAAATTTTGGGAGATTTTTTAAGAAATATAAAATTCTTAAAGAAAAATAAAATTTTATTTTCAATTTTAATTTCAAAATTAATTTTATGAAAATTTTGGGAGATTTTTTAAGAAATATAAAATTCTTAAAGAAAAATAAAATTTTATTTTCAATTTTAATTTCAAAATTAATTTTATGAAAATTTTGGGAGATTTTTTAAGAAATATAAAATTCTTAAAGAAAAATAAAATTTTATTTTCAATTTTAATTTCAAAATTAATTTTATGAAAATTTTGGGAGATTTTTTAAGAAATATAAAATTCTTAAAGAAAAATAAAAAGATAGTAAAGAATAAGCAAAAGTCTTGATCGTGCTCGTGAAGTCGCTTTTATCAGAATATGGAATTGCAACACTTGTCGGGATACAAGAAAAAAGAATGGTCCATTATATTCATGCATGTGTAACAGGCTTAACATCATAAGAAATAATAGACTCAAGACAAAGGACAGAGGAAACAGAGTGTATGAGAATAGAGCGACATTGATGATTCATTTCTTGGCCTGATCTATGTCTTGGAACTTTCTTTCACTCTCTCTTATCCCCAACCTTGGCTCTTAGCTTCTCGACCAGACATCCATTAATCTTCACACTTGTCTCTTTGCCCTCCTTATTAATTTATTTTTGATCCAATGATCCATCACCAACGTTTTATAATAACATTTTTTTCAAAAAAAACGTTTTATAATAACAAATAAGATTTACTATTAATAGTTATTATTAAAACATTTCTATTCTTTCTCTATATTTCTTTATAAAATAAAGAAATTCCACTATAGAAATGAATTTAATCTAATGTATGTTTATATAATAAAATTCTTCTATTTTTTTTCAGAAAAATATAGATGAATACTGTTTTACTTTTAAATATAAAGGCAAACAAAATGCCGAAAAAGTAAACAAAATATTATTTTATATCTTTATTTAAAATAGATGAATTTTATTATGGATATATCGATTAGAGTATGACACATTTCTATAATAGATTTTTCTATTTTCGAATAAAATATACTAAAATATATAAGTGGTTTTACACATTCCAAATAAAATGCAAACGCTAATTGCATCAGAAGTCGTTAGTTATATATATTTACTGAAACTATGTAACATTCTTTTTGATGAAATGTCAAATTATTGATCAAATGAAAGAATGTGTATGTACAGAACCTATGAATTTGTGTAACGAATGGAAGACATCACAAATAGTAAAAGTTTTCATAGGTACTAAACCAAGTTTGGAAAAGACCCTGCAACGTTATATATATACTGCACACCTATGTAACATTCGGAAGTAATGAAAGTATAGGGCCTAGGTTGGCTTTGCACCAGGGAATGACTATGAATACAAGAAAAAAATGATAATGGTTTTATTTGATTTCTAGCCCATAAAGGAGGGTCGTCAAATCTCAATGTTGTCATAAATAGCAAGCAAAAGTGGTTGCCCTTAATAGCCATAAGTATTGAAAAGTAAGCATCAACTACTAAGCTTATCAGGATTCAAAACAAATTCAGTTTAGTTTACATTACATTAATGGAATTGGATAGAAAGACTTTAGAGTAGTTGACCAAAAAAAAAAAAAAAACAGAAGCGATACAAAACTTTGACGGCAAAAGAAGGTTGGAGGGATGGATGATTGGTCCCCCTCCTCTTCCTAACCCATGATGCTACCAGTAAGGTCTTTCAAAAGGCAACCAAACCAACCATATCCACCTGTACCCTCAAACCCTACAACCTGTAAGTTCATTACATATGTATCTTTAAATGAGAATTCGGTAAAAAAAGCCTGACTTTATGCAATGCAAGAAAAGAACATGAGCTTTGGTGATAAAAAAACACCAAACTTTCATTGACTTTAGAATTAATTAACAATGTTTTCGCTGACTTGCCAATTTAGCACGCCGTTAACAAATTTAACAGAAATATTTGACGTGATGTCGTTTTCAAATGAGATGAAACGACGTCGTTTTACATGATTTGAAATTAAAAATATGTAGACCCCTGGATTAGAACCCAGGTTGGTTGGTTGGCAAGGTATTTTACCACTAGGCTACTAACACTTTCAATGTACTTACTACCATGTTTACTTTTATTTGGTACATATTAAATATGAAAAATTCTCTAAAAACTTAATAAGATCTTTAAAATTCCAAAAAACTAAAAAATAAAGAAGATTTTTATAAAATTAAAAATATTTTAATTTTAATTCAAAATTAATTTTATGAAAATTTTGGGAGATTTTTTTTTTAAGAAATATAAAATTCTTAAAGAAAAATAAAATTTTATTTTCAATTTTAATTTCAAAATTAATTTTATAAAAAATTCTTTATTTTTTCAATTTTTGGAATTTTAAAGTTCGTTTAATTTTATAGAAAATTTTGGAAGAGTTTTATTTTTAAAAGAAAAATAAAATTTTATTTTCAATTTTAATTTCAAAATTGATTTTATAAAAATTTCTTATAATTAATTAAAACTAACCAAAAGCGTGCTTTAATTTTTGAAATGTTTTGGTTGATGTAGATATATGAATCTTTTAAGAATATCAAAGAACTAATTAAACATAAAATAAAATGCATATATGTGTCATAATATATTTGTTGAGAATAGGTAAAATTTATGAAGTATTATAAAATATAGACTCTAACTAAAAGAAATTTCTTATAATTAATTAAAACTAACCAAAAGCGTGCTTTAATTTTTGAAATGTTTTGGTTGATGTAGATATATGAATCTTTTAAGAATATCAAAGAACTAATTAAACATAAAATAAAATGCATATATGTGTCATAATATATTTGTTGAGAATAGGTAAAATTTATGAAGTATTATAAAATATAGACTCTAACTAAAAGAAATTTCTTATAATTAATTAAAACTAACCAAAAGCGTGCTTTAATTTTTGAAATGTTTTGGTTGATGTAGATATATGAATCTTTTAAGAATATCAAAGAACTAATTAAACATAAAATAAAATGCATATATGTGTCATAATATATTTGTTGAGAATAGGTAAAATTTATGAAGTATTATAAAATATAGACTCTAACTAAAAGAAATTTCTTATAATTAATTAAAACTAACCAAAAGCGTGCTTTAATTTTTGAAATGTTTTGGTTGATGTAGATATATGAATCTTTTAAGAATATCAAAGAACTAATTAAACATAAAATAAAATGCATATATGTGTCATAATATATTTGTTGAGAATAGGTAAAATTTATGAAGTATTATAAAATATAGACTCTAACTAAAAGAAATTTCTTATAATTAATTAAAACTAACCAAAAGCGTGCTTTAATTTTTGAAATGTTTTGGTTGATGTAGATATATGAATCTTTTAAGAATATCAAAGAACTAATTAAACATAAAATAAAATGCATATATGTGTCATAATATATTTGTTGAGAATAGGTAAAATTTATGAAGTATTATAAAATATAGACTCTAACTAAAAGAAATTTCTTATAATTAATTAAAACTAACCAAAAGCGTGCTTTAATTTTTGAAATGTTTTGGTTGATGTAGATATATGAATCTTTTAAGAATATCAAAGAACTAATTAAACATAAAATAAAATGCATATATGTGTCATAATATATTTGTTGAGAATAGGTAAAAATTTATGAAGTATTATAAAATATAGACTCTAACTAAAAGAAATTTCTTATAATTAATTAAAACTAACCAAAAGCGTGCTTTAATTTTTGAAATGTTTTGGTTGATGTAGATATATGAATCTTTTAAGAATATCAAAGAACTAATTAAACATAAAATAAAATGCATATATGTGTCATAATATATTTGTTGAGAATAGGTAAAATTTATGAAGTATTATAAAATATAGACTCTAACTAAAAGAAATTTCTTATAATTAATTAAAACTAACCAAAAGCGTGCTTTAATTTTTGAAATGTTTTGGTTGATGTAGATATATGAATCTTTTAAGAATATCAAAGAACTAATTAAACATAAAATAAAATGCATATATGTGTCATAATATATTTGTTGAGAATAGGTAAAATTTATGAAGTATTATAAAATATAGACTCTAACTAAAAGAAATTTCTTATAATTAATTAAAACTAACCAAAAGCGTGCTTTAATTTTTGAAATGTTTTGGTTGATGTAGATATATGAATCTTTTAAGAATATCAAAGAACTAATTAAACATAAAATAAAATGCATATATGTGTCATAATATATTTGTTGAGAATAGGTAAAATTTATGAAGTATTATAAAATATAGACTCTAACTAAAAGAAATTTCTTATAATTAATTAAAACTAACCAAAAGCGTGCTTTAATTTTTGAAATGTTTTGGTTGATGTAGATATATGAATCTTTTAAGAATATCAAAGAACTAATTAAACATAAAATAAAATGCATATATGTGTCATAATATATTTGTTGAGAATAGGTAAAATTTATGAAGTATTATAAAATATAGACTCTAACTAAAAGAAATTTCTTATAATTAATTAAAACTAACCAAAAGCGTGCTTTAATTTTTGAAATGTTTTGGTTGATGTAGATATATGAATCTTTTAAGAATATCAAAGAACTAATTAAACATAAAATAAAATGCATATATGTGTCATAATATATTTGTTGAGAATAGGTAAAATTTATGAAGTATTATAAAATATAGACTCTAACTAAAAGAAATTTCTTATAATTAATTAAAACTAACCAAAAGCGTGCTTTAATTTTTGAAATGTTTTGGTTGATGTAGATATATGAATCTTTTAAGAATATCAAAGAACTAATTAAACATAAAATAAAATGCATATATGTGTCATAATATATTTGTTGAGAATAGGTAAAATTTATGAAGTATTATAAAATATAGACTCTAACTAAAAGAAATTTCTTATAATTAATTAAAACTAACCAAAAGCGTGCTTTAATTTTTGAAATGTTTTGGTTGATGTAGATATATGAATCTTTTAAGAATATCAAAGAACTAATTAAACATAAAATAAAATGCATATATGTGTCATAATATATTTGTTGAGAATAGGTAAAAATTTATGAAGTATTATAAAATATAGACTCTAACTAAAAGAAATTTCTTATAATTAATTAAAACTAACCAAAAGCGTGCTTTAATTTTTGAAATGTTTTGGTTTGACGACAAAAAATGATTTTGGTTTTTTCTTTGTTCATTTTTATCTAACATATTTTTTTTCTCTCTAGCTGTATAGGCCCTCCTTATCTCTCTATCTCTCTCCCACCGTTCTAAAACCCTCCCCTTCCTTCTTCTATCTCTCACAATCCTTTGCTATGGCTTCTTCAATAGTAACCTCAAGCTTGAGGCCATTAGCCATGTCAGAATCCTCCTCCTCTTCTACCATTTTCTCCCACCCTTCAATCTCCACTATCTACTCCTCCTCCAAAACCCCCTGCTCCCTCCTCACCAGACGCACCAACCTCCCTCTCTCCTTCTCCCGCTTCTCCCTCTCTCTCAAATCCAAAACCCATCTAAAGAAGTCACCTTTTGTTACCTTAGTCGCCGACACTACTGATTGGTCCGGGGAAGAAGATGGGACCTCATCATCGGTCGCCGTCGAGGAGAGCGACCCAGAAGCTACGTTTTCTGAAGGGGAAGGAGACGTGAGCGAAGGTGGCGACTTTCCGGAGCCTCCGGAAGAAGCGAAGCTCTTCGTCGGAAACTTGGCTTACGACGTTGACAGCCAGGCCTTGGCTATGCTCTTTGAGCAAGCCGGTACAGTTGAAATCGCCGAGGTGAAATTTGATAAGCCTCAGTTGTTGCGTTTGTGTTCATCATGCATTGCAATTTGCATCCTTAATGAGTTGAATGGATGAGATGAAGTCAAAGTTCTTGGCTTTTAAGTGTTTGAAGCATCCCTGGTTTGAAATGAATTGTGTAGATTGAATCTATATCTGTTGATATTGGATGGAATTTTCAGACTTTTGGTTTTTGAGTATGTTTATATAGTTGATATTAGTCTTAGTTTTTACATTTTTTAGTTCAAGAGATAGTGTTTGCTAATAATACTAACTTGTTCTTTGGATTCTTCTGGTTGAAGGTTATATACAATAGAGAAACCGACCAGAGTCGTGGGTTTGGATTTGTGACAATGAGTACGGTGGAAGAAGCTGAGACAGCTGTGGAGAAGTTCAACCGTTATGTAAGTTTATATATGTATCAATCATATCTGAACTATTAGCTAGCATGTATTAGTGGAGGGATGTTGTTCCTTTGGTTTTGACTCATAAGTGGAATTATCTGTTCTTAATCCAACCAAAGTTTTAGTCTTTCTTCTCTTAGAAAGCAGGTTTTGTGTTTGCATTATCTCAATTGTCTGCTACCTATATTCATTTGGTGTATTTGCATTGAAATGTTGTGTCTTTGAGACATTATGGCAACTGAGTTGAGTTGGGGGTTTCTCTGTAGCTTCTGATTTTCTGTATGTAAGAACATGATTGAGCATGTATTGATCTATTAAGGTTTTTTTTTGTCAGGATCTAAACGGACGGCTTTTGACAGTAAACAAGGCAGCACCCAGAGGATCACGTCCAGAACGCCAACCTCGGGTATACGAACCTGCATTCAGAGTCTATGTTGGAAACCTACCGTGGGATGTGGACAACGGTCGTCTAGAACAAGTTTTCAGTGAGCATGGCAAAGTTGTGGAAGCTAGAGTGATTTTTGACCGTGAGACAGGTCGTTCACGTGGATTTGGTTTTGTGACAATGTCTAGTGAGACTGAACTCAATGATGCCATCGCTGCTCTTGATGGACAGGTACACTCTCTTGTTCCTCATGTATGATGTTAATGCAGTTTTACATGATTTTGGTGATGTTCAATTCCTTTTGTCTTGTATTTGCAGAACATGGAGGGTAGAGCGATTAGAGTCAATGTAGCGGAGGAGCGTCCAAGGCGTGGATTTTAAGGACTGTGATCTCACTGTAGCTTCTCTCTCTCTCTCTCTCTTGCATTTTGTTTAGACGACATTCATACACTTTTGGTTTTTTTTTTTGGTCAGAATTCTGAATGCGAAGCTTCTTCTAAGTTCTAATGTAATTTGTATCATTATTTCTCCTTGACATCTACATTTCTCTGTCATGCCTTGTCGGTGTTTTAAATATTAGCAAGGGGAGCTTTACCACAAAAAACACCAAAGAGTGAAAGGCTTTATATAGCAAAGAACTGCCTTCAGTACCTTAACATACAAATTAGTTGAAGCCTACGAGTTGAGAGGTGTTGACTGGTGAGGTATGGTGAACGAGTCTTGGCCAGTCAGTTAAGTATAATATAGTATCTGATACCATCTATTTGGCGAATGAGTCTTTTATCCCTTGAGCATTTAGGATGTAACTAGTGTGCTTTTGTGGTACACACACCGGGTGCCTAGCTAATTACGAGTCTATTTGGCTGAGGATTGGGTTCTTGTTAACCACGCTAATGTGAAGCTGTAATCAATAGTGAAGATGATCTTGTTATTCACAACAGCACAAACCACAATATAAGTCTGTGTTTATCTTTTTACGTCTTAGCCATATTTAATAGTTGCTCTAAATCGATTAGAAAGTTTGCCGGAGAGAATACAAGAAACTCGTGTACAAATACTCACACACACACTGTCTCCTTCTCCCTTATTAACCAAGAACAAATTATGTAAAACTAAAAAGCTACACTTTAATGAAACGCACTCATTCATGTTTGTGTCAAAGGATGATAATTCCAAACCGAATGACACAGCAAGGTTTCACCTTATTTAGTTAAGGTGATTATAGGATTTTGTACTTCTCCTACAATGGTCTTTAACATTCTAGTGGGTTAAGCTAGCAAAAAGTCAAAAAACATCTACAACGAATAATTAGATTCAACTCATGAATCACGATGCCAGATTTGATTTGTTTCAAGTAAAACATGCATTGAAAAGATAAACACTAATTAAAATAAAACAATAAGCAAAAAAAAAAGGGTCTCGATCGTGCTCGTGAAGTCGCTTTTATCATAATATGAAAATGCAACACTTGTCGGGATACAAGAAAAAAAGAATGGTCCATTATATTGATGCATGTGTAAACAGGCTTAACATCATAAGAAATTATAGACGCAAAACAAAGGACAAAGATGAACACAAAGTGTAGGAGAATAGAGCGACATTTGATGATTCATTTCTCGGCCAGATCTTTGTCTTGGGAACTTTCTTTCATTTCTCTCTTATCCCCAACCTTGGCTCTTAGCTTCTCGACCAGACATCTCCATTAATCTTCACACTTGTCTCTTTGCCCTCCTCTATTAATTTATTTTTGATCCAATCATCACCAACGTTTCATAGTAACAATATCGACTATTAATACTTATTATTAATGTTATCATTAGAACATTTCTAACTGTCTCTATGTTTCTTTAAAAATAAAGAAATTCCATTATAGAAATGGATCTACTCTAATGTATGTTTATATAATAGAATTCATCTATATATATATTTTAAAATATATATAGATGAATATTGTTTTTTTTTTGTCAACATAGATGAATATTGTTTTTACTTCTAAATATAAAGGCAAACAAAACATTATTCTATATTTTTATCTAAAATAAATGAACTCTATTATGGATATATCAATTAGAGTATTTGACACATTTCTATAATAGATTTTTTCTATTTTAGAAGAAATATACTAACAAATATATAAGTGGTTTTACACACTTCCAAATAAAATGCAAATGCTAATTGCATCAGAAGAGGTTAGTTATATTTTACTGAAACTATGTAACATTCTTTTTGACGAAATGTCAAATTATTGATCAAATGAAAGAATGTTTATGTACAGAACCTATGAATTTGTGTTGGAACACATCACAAATAATTACAGTTTTCATAGGTACTAATTAAATTAACGTTGGAAAAGACCCTGCAACGTTATATACACTGCACCTATGTAACATCTGGAAGGAATGAAAGTATAGGTCCTATTTTGGCATTGTACCAAGAATAATTATGAGTACAAGAAAAAAGTGGTAATGATTTTACTCTATTTCTACCTTCACTAAACCAAATATATTCCATGTAAGAAAGGAGGGTCAAATCTTAATGATGGCATAAGTAGCAAGCAAAAGTGGTTGCCCTTAATTTTAAGCAAAAAAAAAAAAAAGTGGTTTCCCTTAATCGCCATAAGTTTTGAAAGTTAGATAAAAAAATTAAACATCAACCACTAGATTTGGAATACAAATTCAGATTAGTTCACATAAATGGAGTTGGACAGACACTTTTAGAGTAGTTGGTAAAAAAAAGGCAGAAGCGATACAAAACTTTGACGGCAAAAGAAGGTTGGAGGAATGGATGATTGGTCCCCCCTCCTCCTCCTATCCCCATGATGCTACCAGTAAGTTCTTTCAAAGGGCAACCCAACCAACCAAACCATCCACCTGTACCCTACAACCTGTAAGTTCATTACATGTAATCTTAAAATTATTTTAATGGTTGCCTCTTTTTATTAAAAATACAACCTTAAACCATATTAATATAGAAAACAAGTCTTGTTATTCTTAGAATCTTTTAACTTGTAAATGGACTCTATGATTGTTATCCATGTGAATCACACATGCTCTCATGATTTTATTATTAAGGCTAATTAAACACTTGGCTAACACTTCAATAATACAATGAACATAACTTATTTTTTTTTAAAAAATAATTCTACTGTAACTCAAATACAGACAAGATGCTCATCTTCTTCGTTATCGGTAATAAAGCACATGATTAGTTTTTGCATATTTATGTCAGAAAAGGAATTAACTTTAGGTTTCAAATCAGTCATCTCCATCTCTCTCTAAAAGAAAGACAAAGGAATGTTTCCTTGCAATCATCATCACCATCTTCGTCTTCTTCTCTGAAACTCCCAGCTACCACTTATACAGACAAGAGTGAAAGCAAGAAAGAGAGAGACTTTTGGAGAGTCAAGAGTGGACTCTGCTTAGATAGAGAGATGGGAGGTGTGACTTCTTCAATGGCGGCGAAGTTAGCGTTTTTCCGCCGAATCCACCTTCTTACAAGATAACCAGAGACGAAGCAACGGAGCTTCTCCTCATGGACCCTTTTCCCCACCGAGAAAACGTCGACGTTTTGCGTCTGCCCACTCGCCGAGGCAACGAGATCGTCGCCATGTACATCAGGTACCCTATGGCCGTCACAACGCTTCTGTATTCGCACGGAAACGCTGCTGATATCGGTCAGATGTACGAGCTCTTCATCGAGCTTAGTATTCACCTCCGCGTCAACTTGATGGGGTTAGTTCCTTTGTACTCTAATGGATTTGAATCTCCAAGATCAGATTTTTTTCTTCCTTTGTTTTAGCTGAAACAGTCTTCAAGAGTCTTGTTGTTTATGCAAGATGCTGTCTTTAAGTTTGGTCTGAATCTGGATCTCTTAAGTTCAAGTGAGACAAAAGTTTCCATTTCTAGACATTCTAGATCTGTTATTGTCTAGTGTTTTTAATTCCCAAAGTGATGGAACAATAGATTGGTTTCTATTAACATTGGAACATTCTCTAATTATGTTGTGGTGTTTTGCAGGTATGACTATTCAGGGTATGGCCAATCATCAGGAAGGTGAGTGATCACAGATCATAAAACTCTCTGTGATTCAAATGTTTCACTGTGAACATGAATCTATTCCGTTGTGTTGCAGCCCAGCGAACAGAATACTTATGCTGATATAGAGGCTGCTTACAAATGTCTGGAAGAGACTTATGGGGCAAAGCAGGAGAACATTATACTGTATGGTCAGTCTGTCGGTAGTGGTCCAACCGTCGACTTAGCTACACGTTTGCCTCGGCTAAGAGCTTCCATTCTTCATAGTCCTATTCTTTCTGGTCTAAGAGTTATGTATCCTGTCAAACGCACTTATTGGTTTGACATTTACAAGGTACACACTCTTTTTGATTTTTCTGTACATAATGTTTCTCATTCTCACTCTTCTTTATCAGCGTTTTGTTTGATCCTTCTCCTTCAGAACATTGACAAGATTTCGCTAGTGAGGTGTCCAGTCCTCGTGATTCATGTAAGTTTCCCTGATTGGTGGTTTCATGGACTCTTGGTGTAAGTTTTTAAGGTGCAAGCATTTTTTGATTAGCAGGGAACAGCGGATGATGTGGTTGACTTCTCGCATGGGAAGCAGCTCTGGGAACTCTGCCAGGAGAAGTACGAACCGCTATGGCTCAAAGGAGGAAACCACTGCGATCTTGAACTCTTTCCCGAATACATTGCCCATCTCAAGAAGTTTGTGAGCGCTGTAGAGAAATCCTCGTCGAAAAGGAACAGTTCTTTCTCGAGAAGAAGCATGGAAGGAGGGTGTGAACAACCTCCTCGGCGTAGTGTGGATGCACCACCGAGGAAGAGCAAGGATGGACGGGAGAAACCGAGGAAAAGCGTAGACAGACTGAGGTTTCAGGGATACAAGCTGAGCCACGTTGAGAAGCCTGAGAAGCTGAAGGTTCCGTTTGAGGAAATGGAGAAGGCGAGGAGAAGCGTGGACATATACAGAGAGAAGTCTCAGCCGATGGAGAGAGCACGTAAGAGCGTGGATTGGTTGGACAGAAGTCGAGCTACAGAATAAAAATGGGAGGTTTGGTGTTAAAAGAATGAATTTGAGTTTCGTTCAATTTATTGGGGTGTGTTTATGTGTTGTAGTTTTGTATGATGTCAAATTATGGAATCAACAGAAAATAGATTTAACCAGCTCTGACTGTTTCCTACACGACATTTGTAACTTGCTTTTAATATTGGTCCACTTGACAGAGATTCGTATGATGTCTTTATCATGAATTTAAGACGGTATGTTTGTTCAACGAGCTGGATTATTGGACTTCAACCATATTTGTGGCTACCTTGTAGTTGGTTCAACTCAACTTAACTAAGTAACCACTTACAACGACCAGCTGCTCTTCCAAGGAAGAATTCCTATTTAGCTCTACTCACTGATCGCTGGCAGTGAATTTCAATACTCAATCTACTTAATTTACTGATCACAGGAAGTGAAATTTTGTCATGTCTTAGGTAGGCTGATTTGGGAATCTTATTGCATGTTATTGACTTCTCGCATGGGAAGCAGCTCTGGGAACTCTGCCAGGAGAAGTACGAACCGCTATGGCTCAAAGGAGGAAACCACTGCGATCTTGAACTCTTTCCCGAATACATTGCCCATCTCAAGAAGTTTGTGAGCGCTGTAGAGAAATCCTCGTCGAAAAGGAACAGTTCTTTCTCGAGAAGAAGCATGGAAGGAGGGTGTGAACAACCTCCTCGGCGTAGTGTGGATGCACCACCGAGGAAGAGCAAGGATGGACGGGAGAAACCGAGGAAAAGCGTAGACAGACTGAGGTTTCAGGGATACAAGCTGAGCCACGTTGAGAAGCCTGAGAAGCTGAAGGTTCCGTTTGAGGAAATGGAGAAGGCGAGGAGAAGCGTGGACATATACAGAGAGAAGTCTCAGCCGATGGAGAGAGCACGTAAGAGCGTGGATTGGTTGGACAGAAGTCGAGCTACAGAATAAAAAAATGGGAGGTTTGGTGTTAAAAGAATGAATTTGAGTTTCGTTCAATTTATTGGGGGTGTGTTTATGTGTTGTAGTTTTGTATGATGTCAAATTATGGAATCAACAGAAAATAGATTTAACCAGCTCTGACTGTTTCCTACACGACATTTGTAACTTGCTTTTAATATTGGTCCACTTGACAGAGATTCGTATGATGTCTTTATCATGAATTTAAGACGGTATGTTTGTTCAACGAGCTGGATTATTGGACTTCAACCATATTTGTGGCTACCTTGTAGTTGGTTCAACTCAACTTAACTAAGTAACCACTTACAACGACCAGCTGCTCTTCCAAGGAAGAATTCCTATTTAGCTCTACTCACTGATCGCTGGCAGTGAATTTCAATACTCAATCTACTTAATTTACTGATCACAGGAAGTGAAATTTTTGTCATGTCTTAGGTAGGCTGATTTGGGAATCTTATTGCATGTTATTGATATTACAAACATCACCAATCTTAGAGGAAAAGCTTAATGACCTTTTTCATAGCTTAGTTATAGTTGTAGGCTTGTTTCTCCCGTTAGGCCTGAGTTGTTTTGCCTGCAGATGAAGTTGAAAGTCTGGCTGCTGCACGAAAAGCTGCATTGTCTGGCTCAGAACCTTCAGATTCTATCCGGGTATAGGGCTGTGATGGACTATCATTCCAAACTTTTCAAGTTTCAAAGAAAAGGCGAATGCAACTGAGGTTCCTGACCCAGATACAGTCCCCTGGCACTGTCAACAATTGATAGAATCCGCGAATTCGTGTGAGGTCAGACTTGTGGAATACTTTTGTACTGATTGTAAAGCAGTGACAGTAAAAAAATAGTGTTTACTCTGACATAATGAATTTGGATCAACTTTGTTGATGCAGGGTTTAAGTGGGAGATCACTGAGGAAGCTACCGTTTTTAGCACACGCAGCGCTTGCAGATCCACATAGTCATGATCCAAGAAAGTTCTTGTGTACAATGATGGAGACTGCTGAAAGAGAAAGGTCTGAACGGCCTGATTGAGCACTTTTTTGTGAGGTCATAAACAAATAATAATGGAGATGGTTTATTGAGAATAGTGTTATGATAATTATTGATTCTGCTTTTTTAAACTTTGAATGCGCCTTCATAAGTTGTTCCAATGTACATATGATAATGTTAGTATAAATGGATGGAACAATGAACAAGTCATGTCATCTGAAAATCCAAAGGCCAGAAAGGCATTAAAAGTAGATGAGGCTGACGTTAAGCCTTAAAATCTGCTTCGTTCACAAAAAGTCTCCCAAATGGAGAAGGAAACAGGTGAGGAAGAGACGAGAAGCTAAAGATGGAAACGAAGAAGAAGAAGTCAAGAAGAGAGTAGAGGTGTTGAAAGCAGCCGCACAGGCTTGGCTCAGCCGCTCTATAAACTCAGAAAGCAACGTTCTGGAGTTCGAGGCGCGAAGAAAGAAAGCTTTTGTCAGAGGTAAACCTTCACGTTTCAAAATGGAGGCATTGTTGTCTACTACAACAAAGAAGCATCGTCATCATCCCTCATTTTGGTTTGGGAATACGGACAGTCGTTGTGGGATCCGTACGAGATTCTTTCAGTCTCTAAGAAGCTGGAACGCGCACTCACGTTAGAAGAATGTAATTTCTCTGCGGACAATGCCATCAAGAAGAAGAAGCAGAAAGAGCCTTAAGAGTTTGTTTACCACTTCGTCTTCGAGGAGATTTTAAACAAATTCATAAGTGAGCACAATACGAGTGTCTTCATTTGCTCATTTGTTTGCCAACAGTTGCAGGTGAGATTGCTTTTGAATCTTTAATTGAACATTAATGTACATTCGTACGTTCAAAATGCAAAAATGTAATCAGCTGTAAAGCCTGTAATCATCATCAAGCCATAAAATAAATAAATAAACACTGGTTAAGTATGCATTCCTTTAACAGTTTAACTAATCTACCAGGATGACATAAACTAATCGAAATATGAAGAAAGCATGAAGTCTTAATACTTATTTATTTCTGATAATAAACATCATCCATCCAACACAGAGCATTGGAACACACTAAGTAGGTCGATGCGACGATGCTAGCGACACAAACACACTACATAATCATTCATACGGTTTTATTTATAAAAACCAAAAACATTAAGCCTCCTTATCCCCAGTGAGGAGATCCATCACCACGTCTTTAATGCTTCCATTGTTCTTCTTCAGAAGCCTCTTGTTCGTCACTTCATCAGAGAACCCCTGCAGAAATTCTCATTTTGTCAACATCCCTGAATTTGTTTTCGGATCTTGAATTTACAGAGTGCACACACTTACCATTTCCTGAAGCTCCTCTAGGATAGGATCCCACTCGCTAACTCCACAAAGAGCCTCAACAGACTGCTCCAAGTTGTACTCATTTTCCTTCAAGATCTCCTTGTTCAAATCAATCTCTTTGAATCCCATTTCCTCTAGCTCCTTGAGCATGGTTGTCTCCACGTCGTTCTTCTCTATATCCTCTTGAAGAGGAGCAGGAATGTCCATTGTAAATGAATAACCACCGCCCAAGGCCTCAACAGTACGCATATTTCGGAACTCAACTAATGACGAAGATGAAGATGAAGATGGAGTAAGAGTGCTAGGAATAACAGGATCAACGTCACCAACCAGCAGGTCATCGTTTTCTGGGATCTGTGACCCAGCAGCTTCATGTTCTAGATCAGCACCTTTCAATGTCCCGTTAACACTGGAGCTGCCAGTTTGAGCTGGCTCATAATTCACGTTGGTCCCTGTAAACTCTCGTGCAAATGTTTCATCAGGGAAGGCATTCAAGTTCAGTCCATGAAACTCATTCGCAACAGTTCCCTTCAGCGATGCATCAACCTGACCACGCAACCAACCACAAAAAAGGTATCAAAGACATTTTGACAAAGATAAACAAAGATTCAAGGAAAAGAAAGAGCAGCAAAGGTCTCGTAAGTACATTTATCGACACCCAAACACGTTGCCCGAACTTAACACCAATAGGGGACGCCATCATCCAATAAGAAATGTATCGACCAGGTAACTCTGGTGCAACAAAATCAACTTTCACATCAAGCTCACCGTTGGTAGGCACACCCTCCGCTGGAATCTGCAATGACGTTGAGACCGATAAACAGCTAGTGTTATATATAATTGTATACATATAAACACTATTGCCACTTTGTGCAAGAAGCTAACTCAAGCAACTCGGTAATTTAAACAGCATAGTGATCTTTAAGTGGAGGTTAAGGGTAGGAATCAAGCAAAAGAAGAGGCAAACTAAAGAAATAGCTTCTAACCTGTAAATCAACTGCAAATGAGTTGCTGAATCTGTCCCCACCGACCCAGAATATCTGTGTGCCACGCGGCCACACCAGAGAGCCATTGTTCCTCATTTTCCAAATCTTAGTGAATGGAGCAGATGGAGCAACAACTGTTCCATCAGTTACATTCACATCAAGCACAAAGCGACTGTCCAGTTTAGTCCAAGTCCTGAAATTTGAACCTCCATGGTGTGGTTGCGGCGAAGGGCCCAACAACGGATTTGAAAACTATATTTTTAAAGAATGAAGTAAGGTAAGATTTCCACAAAGCTATACTACAGAAAGAGGGGGGCCTAGAAAAGAATACATCTCAAAAAATAGAAGAAGAGCAATACTGGGGAAAGTTGTCCACTAAAGGGATGTAGACGTTGAACTGACACGGGCTTATCCAGTCTCGTGTAGTCCCCATCGTTACCCATCACCGAAAAGCAAATGTTGCAAAGATCATAGTCTTCTTTCCTGTAAAATATTAACCACAGAAACAAATAAGCAAATATAAATTCTACGATGTCGGTAGTTTCTACACTTGCAAGTAAAAGACATCCTTACACTTTAGACTTAAATCTAGGCCCGGTTATTGGGGCAACTCCACAACCATCGCATTGGATGCCCTTATGGAAGACTCCCAGTGAGGTCCAGTAATCACTATTGCTGCTATTTTTGGAGTGACATACACCGCGGGGATACTTGTTGAGATTCATTGGATTTGGACTGGATTCATTTACGAAAACGCCACTGAAGGGACACTCGTTGAAACTAGCACCCACTCCCCATGAGGTTGGAACATGACCAGAAGTCTTTGAATCAGCAAAGCCAGTGGGGTTTTCCGGCCTGGGACTTCTTAGAGATATCCTTCTTTTCACCAGCGGAAGGAACTGAAGAACCAGGCTTAGTAACAGGAGAGCAAGGAGTACCTTCCTGACTAATCGAGAGTTTCCCAAGCGTTTTTCTCAAATACGATATTTTGCTTCTGCTTATAACCCAAGCGTTTCTGTTTTGAGGCAGCCACTTGGTGACGTGGAGGGTTATCATGTTGAGTAGAGCCTTCATTATTTGCATCTTCTGGTGAAGGCAGTAACGTTTTTCCTGAATCTTCAGTGACTTCTATAGAATCTTCAGCTGTAACAGTGGTCTTTTCTCCCGTGATGCAGGTGAATGTGACAGAGGAACTTCTGGCATGTCAGGGTAGAAGCATTCGCAACAGTTCCCTTCAACGAGGCATCAACCTGACCACGCAAGCAACCAACAAAAAAGGGTATCAAAGACATTTTGACAAAGAGAAACAAAGATTCAAGGAAAAGATCAGCAAAGATCTCGTAAGTACATTTATCAACACCCAAACACGTTGCCCAAACTTAACACCAATAGGGGAAGCCATCATCCAATAAGAAATGTATCGACCAGGTAACTCTGGTGCAACAAAATCAACTTTCACATCAAGCTCACCGTTGGTAGGCACACCCTCCGCTGGAATCTGCAATGACGTTGAGACCGATAAACAGCTAGTGTTATATATAATTGTATACATATAAACACTATTGCCACTTTGTGCAAAGAAGCTAACTCAAGCAACTCGGTAATTTAAACAGCATAGTGATCTTTAAGTGGAGGTTAAGGGTAGGAATCAAGCAAAAGAAGAGGCAAACTAAAGAAATAGCTTCTAACCTGTAAATCAACTGACAATGAGTTGCTGAATCTGTCCCCACCGACCCAGAATATCTGTGTGCCACGCGGCCACACCAGAGAGCCATTGTTCCTCATTTTCCAAATCTTAGTGAATGCAGCAGATGGAGCGACAACTGTTCCATCAATTACATTCACATCAAGCACAAAGCGACTGTCGAGTTTAGTCCAAGTACTCCTGAAATCTGAAACTCCATGGTGTGGTGGCAGCGCAGGGCCCAACCACGGATTTGAAAACTATATAATAAAAAAAAAGTAAGGTGAGATCTCCACAAAGCTATACTAGAGAAAGAGAGGAGTAGAAACAAATGACTCTCAAACATAGAAGAAGAGCAATACTGGGACACGTTGTCCTCCAAAGGGATGTAGATGTCGAACTGAGACGGGCTCATCCATTCTCGTGTAGTCCCATTCGTTACCCATCACCGAGAAGCAGTTATTGCAAAGATCATAGTCTTCTTTCCTGCAAAATATTCACCAGAGAAACAAACAAAGGCATATATAAATTCTACGACGTCTGTAATTTCTATACTTGGAACTAAAAAAACTCCTTACACTTTCGACTTAAATCTAGGCCCGGTTATTGGAACAACTTCACATCCATCACACTGGATGCCCTTATGGAAGACTCCCAGTGAGGAGGTCCAGTAATCATCATTGCTGCCCTTTTTAGAGTGACGTACACCAAGGGGATACTTGTTGAGGTTCATTGGATTTGGACTGGATCCATTTACGCCACTGAAGGGACACTCGTTGAAACTAGCTCCCACTCCCCATGAGTTTGGCACATGACGAGAAGTCTTGGAATCAGCAAAGCCAGTGGGGTTTTTTCCGGCCTGGGACTTCTTAGAGATATCCTTCTTTTCACCAGCGGAAGGAACTGAAGAACCAGGCTTAGTAACAGGAGAGCAAGGAGTACCTTCCTGACTAATCGAGAGTTTCCCAAGCGTTTTTCTCAAATACGATATTTTGCTTCTGCTTATAACCCAAGCGTTTCTGTTTTGAGGCAGCGCCACTTGGTGACGTGGAGGGTTATCATGTTGAGTAGAGCCTTCATTATTTGCATCTTCTGGTGAAGGCAGTAACGTTTTTCCTGAATCTTCAGTGACTTCTATAGAATCTTCAGCTGTAACAGTGGTCTTTTTCTCCCGTGATGCAGGTGAATGTGACAGAGGAACTTCTGGCATGTCAGGGGTAGAAGCATTGTGCGCAGCTTCCAAGTTCTTGACTGAACTCTCCCCAGCCAGTTGGGAACGTCTGTTCAATTCTTCTAGTTTAGCAAGAGCCTTAGCCCGCTGATCTCTTGCTCTTTCTTCCTCTTCTTTTTGCCTCTGTTGAGTACGCTGCCTGGCTAACTCTCTCATTGTAGTACGCTTTTAAGAGAACATGTCAAACACTCAGTATAACCACAAAAGGATGGCAACAAACAATAGAAACAAGTACAACAATTACAATCACATGAACTAGTTTATACCTGGTTGTCGTTTGGCTCCACAGATATTCCAGACTGGATGCCCTTATGGAAGACTCCCAGTGAGGAGGTCCAGTAATCATCATTGCTGCCCTTTTTAGAGTGACGTACACCAAGGGGATACTTGTTGAGGTTCATTGGATTTGGACTGGATCCATTTACGCCACTGAAGGGACACTCGTTGAAACTAGCACCCACTCCCATTGAGTTTGGTACATGACCAGAAGTCGCAGGCTTTTTTCCGGTCTGGGACTTCTTAGAGATATCCTTCTTTTCACCAGCGGAAGGAACTGAAGAACCAGGCTTAGTAATAGGAGAGCAAGGAGTACCTTCCTGACTAATCGAGAGTTTCCCTAGCTTGGAGATGCAATCAAACAGCTCACCAACCACAGGACTAGAAGATGCAGCCTTAGAAGTGAGGTCAATATACACCTTGGAAATAGTATCACGCATCGGGTTAGGAACAGCCATCATAACATCATTTATACCCTTCTGGATTATAGCAACCGGGTTTTGGCTATCATGCATGCCCGAAGCTGTAGAACTCCCACGACTCTCCGGAGCAGTAGAGTCAGTGTTGGACCGCACATTGATCTTCAAGAACTTAAGTCGCTGGTTCGTGACGTCAAAGAGGTCATTGTCATCAACCAGGGCCACCACATCACCATCTTCATCAGAGTAAGTCAGAGAGAAATTAGCATCCAGAGGGAGGTCAAACAGAGCAGCGATCTTCCCCTTAAGAGCATCCATGTCAAGATCAAGCTGTCCATTAGCTTTGAAAGGCACCCTGAATCGCCTAAGCACACCTCCATAGCTCACCTGCAACGATCACAAACAAAAAATATCTCACATGAAGGAATCAAACAAGCTATAAAACATCAAATTGTTGCGGCAAAAGAAGTTTCAAACAAGCATCGCCATCACGATCACGATCAAGCACTATACGATAACTTCGATTGTAGTATTTTCCTAGGGTTTATGCTACTAACAGAGTAAAGTTGAATTTCCGTTTCGATTTTCCGGCAGATAGACACAGACGATCCATAGAAAATTTCAAAATGAAAGTAGAAATGGCAAGCAACAACAAATCTCATAAACCTAGAGCAACAGATCGGCACGATCGCAGCTCAGAATCACACCAACAGCTAAAACAGAGGATATAAAGAAAGGAATCAAAACCTTGACGACGAGTGAAGTAGTAGAATCCATCTCGCTCACGGACTAGTTTCACGATGAGAGAATCGGTAAATGAACAGATACTTCTTATCCTTTTTCGAAGCGTACCGGTAATCCGCTTATATCGTGAACACAAGAATATTGACTTTGACGGTCGCGTTTTACATTTATATCGAGACGATGATGCCTATATAGGGAATTAACTGGTTATTTAATTCATTTTTAGATTTTTAATAATGAATTTGACTTATCCAACAAGATATTGACCTTTCTGGTTATATTGGCTTGTCCAGAAAGACAAACCAATACCAACATCGCTAAGTAAAGCCCTCAGAATAAAAGCAACCTTAAATTAATTTAATTTAGTGGTATTTAATAGACTTTCGTCACTTACCAAACCATATATTGTGATATTTAATGATTTTGATAACATACTTACCCAACTAAATTTTGTGATACTATTTAGTCATTTCTCATTACTAACAAGATTTTTTTTTTTTAAAAAAATTGTTTAAAATTTTGAAACTTTAGAATTGCTAACTGCTCACGGATTGTTCCATTCATTTAACTATTGAATTCTAAGTATCTGTAGTAAACTATATTGATACCAAAATGTTATGTTTCAGCTTCTAAGAAAAAAAGGAATTATATCAAAAGAAAAGATAGGTCATGTTAGATGGTTCCAACACTCGGACGACAAAAGGAGTAACAAACAACACAACCAGCAACCGCTTAACAGTCCAACTGCCAGCAAATGTACTAGACAAAAGCCTAAAGTTTATGAGATCCATATTCAAATAAGTAACTGACATACATAATCTGCCAATAAGTCTTCAGATGAGGACTCCTCTTTTGGCAAGCACCCAAAGCTACGCCTGCCTACAAAATAATAGCTTCCTTCAATGGCCATATCTCAAAATGCAACAGGCCTCAGCTACAGCAGCGCTTACTACCTATAATAACATAGAAGCCAAATCTTAGTTATCTGTTATTCCGTGACCCGTGTTTCTCCCAGCACTACTACCCCTTTGCTGTTGGTACATCTTTTGTCCACCATGCCTCTGCTGCCCTGTCCTTTCTCCCTGTATCTTGGTGGACCTTCTGCCTGAGAGCCGTCTTTAAATTGTTGTTCTCCGTCATGCGTATGTGAACCAACAGGCTTGTATTCGTAATGCAGATTCTGCTTCTGTCTATGATCTCTGTTTGAAGGTGGCCTCTGATGGTGATGGTGCATATTCTCTTGCGCCGATGAACCCCAACCTTCTTGTGAGTCATGATGCCCTCTTCCAAACCGTTGACTATGGTCTGTGTTCTTTTGGAACATGCTGTTCGGATGATGCTCACCCTGGACCTCCTTAGTGATAGATCGGTTATGAGACTGGGCTGGTGTTTCAGCTGACGTCATTTTCTGTTCTGAAGTAAACCTTTGATGTCCGTATCCAGCAACATCTCTTTTCTGAGATACATAAGTTTTGTCCCTCGTATATTCACGACCACCATGGCTACCTCCCCTATTAACATTAGGGGTATGTGCCACATTATCCTCAGGGCCTCGACTTTCTTTCGACGCAACCGGCAGATCTGGTTGACCTAACCCATGTCCAGACTGCTGCATATGAGCTTTACCGGAATCCCTCTTATTGGCTCTTTTAGGGTCGCTATAGTTACTTCCTCTATCCTTGTTGCTTCTGGAAGCATGCTGCTTACCGTGAAAGCTCGTTTCATGATCTTTTCCAACAGCAACTGTTCCAGGACCATTTGCTTTTACTTCTTCAGCCGCAGAATGCGTTTCAGGAGGCATATACCAGCCATCGTTCCATTCATCATCATTACCTGTGCCGTGATCCTTAGAAGAGCCTACAGAAATTTGTTCAGTTTGGTTACTTCTGTGATAGTTCATTGTTCCACGGAATTGTCCATCCTCCAAAGCTTTAGTAGATGCTACAGAATCTCGCTGGTGCGATGATCCATGATCTCTACCATGCTTGCCCTGCCTACCATTCCCATGTCTTGACTTTGAAGGAGACCCGGATTTGCCAGCAGTTGAACCAGAAGGTTGGAGAATTTCTGTACCTTCACCCCCACAATTTTCGTTCTGTAGAACATTTTTTGTCATTTCTGAGGCAGCGGTTATTGGATTCTTACTGACGCTTTGCTCAGCCATTTCCTTGATTATGGGCTTTGCTACATATCTCTCCATTTCTACTCTTTTGCTTTTAGAGCTAGTCTGCCCTTGATGCAGATTCTTTGAAGAGGTGCTAAACTCAGGAACAGTATTCTGACTCCCTACACCTGTGGAGATATCAGCTTTCTGCTGTGGATGTACCGGGGCCCAAATAACATTACTGCTACCAGGAAATTTCTCTGCAGGCTTATTTACCACTGAGTTTCTTGGATTCCTACGCAAGTGCTGAGATTTCATGTTGTTTTTATTCTGCTTTGCGACTCTTCATTCGTGAAGGAACTGATTTGGTCAGACGAATTACCAGACACTTTAATATCCAAGCTTGGGACTGTATGAGACCCCAACTCCATTTCTGCTGCCTTTTCCCTACCAATCTCAATTGACTCATCTCCGGATTTTGAATCTTTTCCAACGGCAGCTCTTGTCGGGTTCATTGCTGTTGTCTCCTCAACCCTGTGCTTTTTCTTACCATTCCTGTTATTTTTTCTTTTCGTGTAAGTTGACTCTGTTGAAACGCTTGACGCTGCTGGCATGTCTGAGTTATGACCTAGAACAACTTCTTTTGACACCTCAGGAGGTGGAACAACATCAACCACCTCTTTGGTAGCTTCAGAGAAAGAGCTCCCCGCCATTTTTTTCTCAAATACGATATTTTGCTTCTGCTTATAACCCAAGCGCTTCTGTTTTGAGGCAGCGCCATCACGGTGACGTTGAAGGTTATCATGTTGAGTAGGGCCCTCATTATTTGCATATTCTGTTGAAGGCATCGCGTCTTGCAGTAACGTTTTTCCTAAATCTTCAGTAGCTTCTATAGACTCTGCAGCTGTAACAGTGGTCTTCTTCTCCCGTGATGTACGGGTATGAACATCATCTGACTTTGATGCCATACGTGCAGATGACCGAGGAACTTCTGGCATGTCTGGGGTAGAAGCATTGTGTGCAGCTTCCAAGTTCTGGACTGAACCCTCCTCAGCCAGTTGAGAACGTCTGTTCAATTCTTCTAGCTTTGCAAGAGCCTTAGCCCGCTGATCTCTTGCTCTTTCTTCCTCCTCTTTTTGTCTCTGTTGAGCACGCTGCTTGGCTAACTCTCTCATTGTAGTACGCTTTTAAGAGAACATGTCAAACACTCAGTATAACCACAAAAGGATGACAAAAAACAATATAAACAAGTACAACAATGACAATCACATGAACTAGTTTATACCTGGTTGTCGTTTGGCTCCACAGATACTCCAGACCCAGGCTTCCCGATGGAATCGGTGTCCAGCGAGTCACCTTCATTTACCTCAGCAAATCTTTCTGAGTTTGGAGCTAAAGTTACAGCAGAGGAGCCTGACATAACAGCTGTCTTCCGCCAACCATCATTGCCTCCAGTGTTCACTCTTTGTTTGGCTTGATGATCTGCTCCACCTTGAGTCTGTTGAGTAGATCTCCTGTAGGTACTAACATCAACATTTTCCGAATGAAGGATAGCATAACCCGCCAAAACGTTACTGACAAAATAATAACAGACCTGGATATGGTAGTTCCACTAATAGCTGCCAGCTCAGCGTTTTTGTTCGTGGCAGGATCACCTTGTCTATAGTGTAATGAGTTCTTTCCATCACTTGCATGACCACTTCGAGGCATTCTTGCTGAAACTTTATTTGCAGAGGTCCCAGAATTGAGTGTAGTTTTTGCATTTAAGCCCTCTATTTTCTGAATCAAACTGGGATCTTCGCGGGCAGCATTTTCTACCGTAATTGGTTGGACCTCACCACTTTTCTCATTGTTGTTTACTCTCCTGTTGTTTTTTGAAGTTTGCATGTGTGGAGCTACTTTCTCTGCAGTCGAGGGCCTATTTCCTAGAAATTCTTCCCGCTTTGCTTCATCTTCCTTTAATCTCTCATCTTGGGGCTTTAAGAGAATCTTGTATTGTCTTTCTTGAGAATGTGATGGCTCATTCCGTTCCAAAGCCACTGAGCTTGCAGACGTATCATATCCACCTTGACCAGAGTGCTGGTGATAAGCATGAGGACCAGCAGGCCTACCTGGAAAAGGCAGGTCTCTGTTGCTAGGACCGCCATACCCCATGGGAGGACCATAGTAGCCTTCACGTGGCACTGGACCATGATAAAACCCAGGCCTTGGGTGGACATAAGGGTCAAGCATCGGAGGCCTGAACATCTTTCCATTAGTAGTGGGATTACCCCGAGGACCAGCCTCATGTCCAGGAACAGGTGGAACTTGCGTTGGATAAAACGGAAAAGGATCCACATGAAATCCCCCAGGACCCATTGGGGCACCATACGGTTGGTTCCCTCTATACCAGCCTCCACCTTGATGATTATTTACTGGAGGACCACGCCAAGCATCATATTGATGAGGGAAATTCGCATTGGGATAAGATTGTAAACCACGGGAGTCCAATTGCCCTTCCTCTCTACAATATCTAGGTGCATCTTCACTGTATGGTTGATTATCTCTTCTCCAGGCATTGTCATCTCCAATCCGTACATTAGCTTCTGCAGATAGAAGTCAAGATTGGTCAGATATAGTTCCCAAGAGAACATCCACTAAAAGCATGTAAGGGGAATAAAGCAGTAAGAAGAATTCACAGGAAACCTTATATGTGAGGGTAAAATATCCCTCTCCATAGAGACAATTATACACAAAGGTAACTATAGAAATGAAATGCCAATATCTGTAGGTAACATAGAAAGAGGTTTGAAAATAAGAACCTTCTGTGCAATCCACACCTCGCTCTTCCACAGATCTTCCCGACGAAGATGCAGGACGAGTTCGAGGTCCAGCATCTGCAAAATCGTAGTTTCTAAGAGCAATGTCTAGCATATTCACTCCCTAAAACATATCATACTATATCTAGTAATCCTACAGGGGCACGTATTAAGAGGCGATCTACGATAATAAGATGTTCAACAAACAGCAAGCCAGAAAACCCAGTCTATAAAGGTTTTAACTTTGTTGCAAAATGAACCTGCGTTTGCTAATGCTAACGTCACTCTCTAGACAGGAAGGACGGCGAGTATAAGATAGAATTCGGTACAAACTGAAACATTTATTTTCTCCTCCTTTACAATAAACTGCTGATTTTTAATGACACACTTCCTAATGTATACAGATGATACCTTGTGGCGTTAGCTCTTTTCAGAACTTTCTTTTCAGCACCAAGAGAAGGAAAATCTCCAGAAGTCAAAGAAAACCCATCCTTTTTTGCTGGAGCAACTCCCTGTAAAAAATTATGAGAAATCTTGAGGAGCGAAGACAAATTTCAGGGCAAGTTATGCAAAGTTAGGTAAAGTGTACAAAGCTATCCTCAAAAAGATTACTTCTGACATGGAAATTTTCAAAATAAACCGAAAACACTTCCATCACATTCCATTTTACCAACCACAAGATGCGTCACTAAGTTGCCAGATTATCTACACACTACAATCTATTTCTCTAGGAGAAAAAATAAGTGACCTAACTTTGACAAATTCAGTAGGCTAGTTTTGTTTCAACTGCAAACACGAATGATATATCTAGCAGCTATACTTCTATTCAGATTGGATATCGATCATCAATCCAGAAAAGCTATTACCATTCCCTGTCTCACAAACAGGGCGCTCAATAGATGTAAGGATGCAGCGAAAAAAAATTAAAGCTGATGCTCAGAAGCGTCAAATGACTAGTAGACGCTGTTTTACAGGGAAGAACCATACATGTTGACCCCATGTTGCAGAAGTCTCTGACACGGATTCAGCAAATCGTGATAAGTGGGAACTTCCAGGTCTTGTGTCTGCACTATGTGGACGTTGTAGTGCAACTGATGCCTGATTAGATGGAAACACCCCGGATGCTGATGAAGGCCGGGAGTTTGCATCCCATGCAGTAGAAGAAGAATCATGCGCTTTGTCACTGTCTGCAGTTGAAGGTCGAGTGACACTTCCACCAGAAGAAGGGCGATTACTAAGGTGGCTTGGTGAACCAGGACCGCTTTCAGTTCGTGGTGACAGTGATGATGTCCCCCACGCATTAAGTGGTGATTTACTGCCCCAACTAAGGGTTCCCCTACAATAGATGCCGACAAGAAAACTGAAATGTGTAAAATTTGACTACAGATAAGAATGAGAAATAGCATCTGAAACAGGTGCAAACTTACTTTGGAACAATTTCCACATTCGGGTCAAGGCCTTGATTCTCTAGCCTTGAATTCAGAAGACAAGTATTCAGAAACGAAATAATATATATATATGTATATTAAAACTAAATATGATCATGCGCTCATCAAATACCTTTGGCTTGGTAAATTAATCGGTTTCGGAACAGCAACTTTTCCCAATATAGTCATGCCACTTCTTCTTGTAGTACCCCATCTGCTAATTTATCCCAAAAAAGCAATTTGGTATCAACAAAGCTTGAAAGCAATGACACGAGACGAAACGAGCAAGCAATCTCTTTCAAGGAAAGAAAAAGCCAGACACAGAGTTTTCACATATATTGATTTTATTTTAACAGTAGTTGGAATAGAGCATATACGAAAATCAAGGCCAAATCAAAGTGATATCACGCAGGCACTACGAAAAGAAGCAAAGCGATTGAAAGGGGAAAAAAAATCCACTCTGTTTTTACCCTCCAAAAAAAAAAAATAACATAGAAAAATGCATGACAAAGACAAAGTAAAAAGAAGAGAATAAAAACCTTCGATCCCCTGTCGTGCTAAAGGTCATTATTTAAGCAGCTACAGGATCCAAGTAGCCCTTTTGAAACCTGTAAGGTCACATGCAGAATTAGGTTCCCAGACGAAACTTCAAGCTCAAATCCCCAAGAAAATCAAACTATACTCGACTCTGAAGAACTATTGATATGATAAAGAATCAACCTTAGATATCATAGTAGATATCAAACTGAGCTAAATGAAGAAATAGAATAACTCAGACTAGGAGCTGTAACACGCCTATACAAGTTCAAGTTCCCCAACACGAAACACAAATTCTAATTTCCACCTGCTAGATGAATCAGGAGCTATAGATTTCAAAAAGTCGAAAACTTTCTAAAAATGCATTCACCAATGTCAATCAAACTCTACGAAAGGACACACAAACTTATTAGTAGTCTGAAGATTCTACAGCCTCGTCACTAATCGTATTTCAATACGGTAAGAGATTGGGAAGAAGAGAAATAACTGAACAAAAAAAAAAAAAATCGAATACCTTGGGGGCACGTCGCAAACCCTAGAAATCGTGAGAATCCAACAGTAAGGGGGGCAGATCGGAGGTTCTGCTGGGTGATCGATGGAATCGAAGAAGGGAGATGAAGGATGAAACGAAGGATCTGTGGAGAAAGTGATGGATGAAGCTTAACGTTGAACGGATTGGTTGAAAGACGAGAAAGCGTCGAAGTTCAGGGCTGCACGGTTTTACTCAGCTTCTTTTTTTTGTTTGTTTATTTTTGATCTAATCTGTAAAAGGTAAAGATATAAATAATAATAAATGATTTAACTTATTTCACACCGAAAAGTATACTAATTTAGGTGACTATATGCATACCATTTATATACTTTAACTAAAAATCAATTTCTTCTTAAACCTATATTTTCTACTTCATGTACATCATATAGTTAAATTTTCTAGTATAAACTAAATTTTTCAAAAACAGCGTTGCTATTTGTTTTTCATGTCACTATTATATATCTTATATGTGTCATCATATAATTAATCGTATTTTATACGTATCATCATATAAATAATCACATATATTATATTTTTAAAACTTAATGTGAAATATAAAAACCATAATTTAAGTTGGTTTGAAATTGAGCTTTGTATTGTATTTTTCTTATATATATTGAAAACATTTTTTGTAATGGTTATTGAAATATACTTTAGTAAAAATAAAATTTTGAATATATGTATATTTTGATTCAATTTTTGATATAAATTAATTTTAAATTATTTTTTTGATTTGAAATATGTATATAAAGATTAAATTATGTAATTATATTGGACTATTTTCGTATATTTTAAAGCTAGCTCAAATAGATAATTTCTCATAATATAATAGACTTCTAGTTTTTCTTAATAACATAAGTCCATTACTTTTTTATTAATATATTGCTATCTATGTTTCAAAACAACATTATACTCATTTTGTTTTTATACTGCTATTCATGTTTCCAAACAATTCTCAAATGTACTACAGTTTTAATAATATAGATAGCATTCATAAGTCGGCCAGGGTATCCTTACTGAAAAAACTCAAATTAAATTCTCACTAAAATAAGAATATTTTAATAATTAAGAGATTCATATTAGAATCTTTCAAATGGGAAATTTTAGTATAATTTTTTAAAGTTTTCTAGAAACTTTCTAATTAAATATGAATTTTTGGTGAAAAGAGAATGATAAAATGGGGAATGGTAACAATCTTATGCGATTATAAACTCAGAATTGTATCATTGGCGTATCAATTTAGAGATGTTGGAGAATGATAAAAATGGGGTTGGAAGGTACGTAAAAGGAGACGAGATTATGCAATCACCACGCTGATAGAGACATTACGCATATATTTAATTAATGTACCTTGAAATGGTTATATGCAGTGGCGATCCAACGGTGTATGAGAGATATACACTTGCTAGAAATGGGTGAGATGACGACAATTGTGATACCTGGAATGGCAAATCTCTCAGCTATTTTTCAGATAACAACGACAACCTTTGTTGGTTTATTGAACCTGAGCTTGGCTAAGAGGTTGTTTGTGAGGAACTGAGGATGCATAAGGTTGCTTGGAGCGTTGTAACATAAGACCAATACGTTGTTGTTGGCACTGGGTCAACACATTTATATCAGGCTGCTCTCTCCCCACATGATGACTCCGGTCTCATCAATGTCGTCTCAGCTGCGCCTTATTATTGTGAGTCATAATATTCCTAGCCGTCTCAAACTATATCTCGGCCGTATACATGTTTTCTATAACTATTATTTTACCGCTCCTGATGTGCCTCTCAACGTTGCAATTTACTTGGGAAAGTCTTTGAGTAAGAAAAAAGAAAAGAGTAAATGATTATGTAAATATTGGGACTATTAGACTCTACTACTTGTAAACCCGTTATGTACGCATTTGATTAAACATGGTTTACTTCTCTTATTAACATAAGTAACATCTGATTAACACGATTGAGCAGCTAACATCATAGGAGCTGAAACCTACTCCAAAATCAAATAGAGGGTGAGACCGCATTACATCTTCAAGTTAGACATCATAGCACTTTGATCTCGGCTTGGAACTCATCCACCCTACTCTCAACTAGTCTGTTTATCCGATATGTATTGTAAATTTGTAATGAATACTCGTGGTATCGGTTCCGGTTCTTACTCAAACCTATCAGATACATGTTTAAACCATAACTTATTTAAGGTACCAAATCACTCATCTGTAATTCTTTTCACATTATTTGTATTTCATTTCACTAGACCACATCAATTTGTTTGTAATTTGTTTTTTTTTTTGCACATTATAAATACATATATTATTTTTATTAGAAAGTAATTGTCATTAAAAGGTAATTATCCACCAACCCGAAACTGGAACTGACTCGGATCCAAACCGAAAGTCTATTGGATCCTATATGAATATTAATTTTTCTATATCCATTATCGGATATTTTCTGGAACCGATTTGAAAATCTGAAATCTCAATCCTATTCTCAAACCCACTTCTGAATCTCTTCACGCTTGTTTAACTAGTATTCCCCATAGATCTTTAAGTACTCTTCATATTGATAAATCGATTTCTTGACATGGTAATATAGTTGTGGGACAAACGGTTTTACAATGCTAAAGTTTTCCAGGGAAACTTGACTCTACTAATCAACCATAGGTCACATTCACTAAAAATATCAATACCAAATAGAAAATCAGGAAATCATTGGTCTACTACAACCACCACCTCCACAATTTTTGTGTTTAAGTGGAACTCAAGCGTTAGTTTATTACCAAATATTCTAAATGGCGGGCCATATGTCAAAATAGAATATGATGCCAAGAGATAGATATTAGAGCAATCGTATAGTCGTTTATACCTCCTTCAATCGTAATCTAAGCAGAACCGTTCACTTCCACCAAAGGACAAAACTCTTTCCCAACTCAACTCTGTTCATTGGTTCCTCCAAATATCAAAAGAGTCACAAACACACACAAAAAAAAAGATACATACCTTTGTCTGAATAAAAACCTCTTTCTCTCACTCTTCTCTCCCTCGTAAACATCGCTGTCTCCAAGAATGGCCTCCTCTCTCTCAGGCCTCTTCTCTTCTACTCCTTCTCTCAAACCATCCAAAACCTTCACAGTTAAAGCATTGTCGGCGCCGAGAGGAGACTCCTCCTTCTCTTTCCCACATACCTCCAAACCGACACACCCACCGTTGACTCTCTCCACCTCACGCTCCGTGGCGCGTGACATTTCCCACACCGACGCCGCCGCCGCCAAGAAAGAGCTTATCAAGGATCCCGACGCGCTCTGGAACCGCTACCTCGACTGGCTGTATCAGCAGAAGGACCTCGGGCTGTATCTCGACGTCAGCCGCGTCGGATTCACCGACGAGTTCGTCGTCGATATGGAGCACCGGTTCAAAGCTGCGTTCAAGGCTATGGAGGAGCTCGAGAAAGGGTCTATAGCGAATCCAGACGAAGGGAGGATGGTTGGTCACTACTGGCTTAGGAACTCTAGTCTTGTCCCGAAACCGACTCTGAAGACGTTGATCGAGAACACTCTTGATTCGATCTGCAGTTTTTCTGACGATATAATCTCTGGCAAGGTTTTGGTGTTTGATTGATCTCTCACCTTTGTTTTGCTTTGCTATTTTTACAAATCAGTTTTTGGGTTTTGTGTGCATTGCAGATAAAGCCACCGTCTTCTCCTGCGGGTCGTTTTACTCAGATTCTTTCTGTTGGTATTGGTGGTTCAGCTCTTGGTCCTCAGTTTGTTGCTGAGGCCTTGGCTCCTGATAATCCTCCACTGAAGGTAGTTAACACTCTTCTGATTGTAGTCTACATTACATTTCCTTGTTGTTAAGATACTCGGTGAACTGTTATCTTTGTTTCCTGGAAGGTTCTCTCCTGCATTTAGTTTTGTTCTAATTGAAAGATTCAAACTTGTTGGTTACCATATTGAAAGTTTTCTTCTTTTCTTCTCCATTGCTCTTTATGACGGTTCTTTACTTTGACTGTTGATAGATAAGATTCATAGACAACACCGACCCTGCTGGAATCGATCATCAGATTGCACAACTTGGGCCAGAGCTTGCCTCAACTTTAGTAATTGTCATCTCAAAGGTGTGTACTTTATTCACTTGTGTGCACTGGCTGTTTATAGCGGTGAGCATGACTAAGTTACTTATGTGTTTCGCAGAGTGGAGGTACTCCTGAAACTAGAAATGGACTATTAGAAGTACAGAAACGAAACCCAACGGGTTTAAAATCAGACACGACGGTGGATGTTCTCGTCATCGTCGTCCACAGCATCAGCTGCTCCAGCTGCAAGATCGAGGAGTTTCTCCATCTGCACGGTCATTTCCTTGAGCGTGGTTGAAGCCTTGTCAGTGTTTTTCCCAATCAATTCCATCACACGCCTCATGTGGTCGCTCGAAGACCTGACGTCGTAGTTAGCTTTGTCGGGGATTGCTTCCTTGACGTTCACATTTGCGCTCTTGAGAGCAGCCGCCACAGCCAAGTAGGCCTTGCGGCCCTCGGTAAACGAAGTCTGCAGCGTTGGATCTTTCTTGGCCGTCTCATCCTCGGCCCGATCACAGCCTCGGCCAGTGGATGCTTTACGAGTATTAATAAAGGGATTGCTATTAACACAAATAGTGATGATTCAGAAAAAAAAATAGTAATGATTCTCGTTTACAATTTGATAAGTACATTGTTTTAACCCAAAAAAAAAATTATAATAAGGTGACGTTGAAACAATAGAAACAAAATATTAGACGATCTCTAATCTTTTTTGAATGAATGTTAAATTAGATTCAAAACAAAAAACGTTTTTACAATGAATGCAACTTTGTTTGAGTTTGTGGAAATATACTATTCTACTATGCTAGAGAAGAATCATCTTGATGCAAACCATAGTTGCATTGCCTTGTCATATTTCTTGTGAACCTTCCCACGCATAGAGTCGATACGGTTCCGGATGCAAACCATAGTTGCATTGCCTCTAATCTATCTCCATATTTTCTCTAAAGTATGATGAACTTTATTAACAAGATGTATATTTTGCTATAAGCCTATAATATATGTTTTCATTATAAAGACGTACACTAAAATAAAACTCATTTCTGTAATAACCAGACTTCAGCTGAGTTAGGGTAAAGCTATGGTAGGTATCATCAACGCAAATACAAGATTAACTTCAACACAATATCAACAAAATAGCAGAACACACAATTGGGAATATACTTACTAGCATGGTAATAGTAATACGCTAGGGGACTAACGATTCTACATATATATACCATGTACAGTGCTTAAGATTTGCAAAAAAATAATCTGAATCTATAAATCTGGCATAGCCCATAGTATAACATTCATTAAAAATATCAAAATACCAAATAGAAAATCACAAATCATTGGTCTACCTAACACCACCACCACTTAAAGCGTTAGTTAATACAAATATTCGAAATGGTGGGCCATATGTCAAAATAGAATATGATGCCAAAGGTGGAGAGATATTCGAGCAATGGGTATAGACATAGTCGTAAGAGTGATAAAGCTCCCTCGAATCGTTATCTAAGCAGAACCGTTCACTTCCACCAAGGGACAAAACTCTTTCCCTTCTCATTGGTTCCTCCAAATATCAAAAGAGTCACAAACACACACACACGCGAAAAGATACATACCCTGTCTGAATAAAAACCTCATTTCTCTCACTCTCCTCTCTCTCGTAAACATCGCTGTTCCCCAAAGCATGGCCTCCTCTCTCTCAGGCCTCTTCTCTTCCTCTCTCAAACCGTCCAAAACCCTCTCCGTCAAAGCATTGTCGGCGCCGCCGACAAGAGGAGGAGACTCCTTCTCTTTCCCACACACCTCCAAACCCACACACCTACCGTTGACTCTCTCCGCTTCTCGCTCCGACATTTCTCACACGGACGCCGCCACCGCCGCCAAGAAGGAGCTGATCAAAGATCCAGATGCGCTCTGGGAGCGGTACCTCGATTGGCTGTATCAGGAGAAGGACCTCGGGCTGTATCTCGACGTCAGCCGCGTCGGATTTACCGATGAGTTTGTGGTCGACATGGAGCATAGGTTCAAATCCGCGTTCAAGGCTATGGACGAGCTTGAGAAAGGGTCTATAGCGAATCCAGACGAAGGGAGGATGGTTGGACACTACTGGCTTAGGAACTCTAGTCTTGTCCCGAAGCCGACTTTGAAGACATTGATTGAGAACACTCTTGACTCGATCTGTAGTTTTGCTGACGATATAATTGCTGGCAAGGTTTGATGTTTTGATCTCACATTTGTTCGAGTCTTGTTTGCTTTGCTATTTAGAATCAGTTTTGGTTTGTACATTGCAGATCAAGCCACCGTCTTCTCCTCGTTTTACTCAGATTCTTTCTGTGGGGATTGGTGGTTCAGCTCTTGGTCCTCAGTTTGTTGCTGAGGCCTTGGCTCCTGATAATCCTCCATTGAAGGTATTGAACATTGTTCTGACTTCTGAGGTCCTTTTTTTGATTGAAAGATTCAAACTTGTTGGGTACTATATTGAAAGCTTTCCTTCTTTTCTTCTACTTTTTTTTTACTTTTGACTGTTGATAGATAAGATTCATAGACAACACCGACCCTGCTGGAATAGATCATCAGATTGCACAACTTGGGCCAGAGCTTGCTTCAACTTTAGTAATTGTTATCTCAAAGGTGTGTACTTTATTCAGTAGTGTGCACTAGCTGTTTATGTGATGCTTTGGCGAGCATGACTAAGTTTCTTATGTGTTTCTTAGAGTGGAGGCACTCCTGAAACTAGAAATGGACTACTGGAAGTACAGAAGGCATTCCGAGAAGCTGGTCTGAACTTCGCAAAACAGGTTTTTGTTTTTGCTGAGATCCATGTCTCTTCGAACATGGCTACACAGTCGGAAAATATCTTAAATAAGTTGTCTCATCAAAAATTGGGTTCTCATGGATCTTTAGACACCTTCAGATATATTGCATATGATTTAGCTTCAACTTCTGCCCAACTCTAGTTCCTCAGCAGATATATGCTTATGCAGGGTGTTGCAATAACACAAGAAAACTCGTTGCTGGATAACACGGCGAGAATTGAAGGTTGGTTAGCTAGGTTTCCTATGTACGACTGGGTGGGTGGAAGAACATCAGTTATGTCTGCAGTTGGTCTCCTTCCAGCTGCACTTCAGGTAAGTAGTGATACATATATGCTTAAACTTAGTAGTAGGATCATCAGTTGCTTTTATGTGTATTAATGCACTGTCTGTCATCGTTTAGGGAATTGATATTAGAGAGATGCTTGCTGGTGCTGCAATAATGGATGAGGCTACTAGGACAACTTCGGTAAGTCTTACTTGTGTATGAACCAACTCCTTCATTCTTGTTTTGTTGAAGATGAATCTACTCACCAGGGTAAATTTTATTTCAGCTCAAGAATAATCCTGCAGCGCTCTTAGCCATGTGTTGGTACTGGGCTTCTGATGGCGTTGGTTCCAAAGTAATTTTCCTCAACTTTTTTCAAGAGCGTCTAAGACTAGCAAGGAGATTGAGTTTCTTATTTTTGACTTTTGTACTCACTTTTTTTTTCATTTTTTTTTAGGATATGGTGATCCTTCCTTACAAGGATAGCTTATTGCTATTTAGCCGGTATCTGCAGCAGTTGGTCATGGAATCACTAGGAAAGGAGTTTGATCTCGACGGTAACACTGTAAGCATTCTCTTTCTTCAATATAGACCTCAGCATCCCAAATGAGAGTTCATGAGCATTAAAATGTCCTAAGATCTGTATATTGCTGTAAACCATTAGATATTGACTACTTACTTAGTCACTTGTGCACATGACTGAGTTGAGTTTTCACCCAAGGAACAATGATTTGAAATTTGCAGGTTAATCAAGGGTTAACTGTATATGGAAACAAAGGTAGCACAGATCAGCACGCGTGAGTTTCCTTTATTCATAAAGTTCTCCTATTCAAGACAAAGCAATGATGGATCTCTATATGCACCATTAATTAATTTGTTGAATTTCATTATAGCTACATTCAACAACTGAGGGAGGGTGTGCACAACTTCTTTGCAACCTTCATAGAAGTGCTACGTGACAGACCCCGGGTCATGATTGGGAGCTTGAGCCAGGTGTCACTTGTGGTGACTACCTCTTTGGGATGCTTCAGGTCTGATTCAAGAACAATATTTACACTTTACACACTGTATTTGGATGATCTTCCCCTCTGATGAGCTGGTTTGTATTTTGGCAGGGAACTAGATCTGCTTTATATGCAAACGGTAGAGAGTCCATTAGTGTTACCATCGAGGAAGTGACACCAAGATCTGTTGGGGCTATTATAGCTCTCTATGAAAGAGCGGTTGGGTTGTATGCCTCACTTGTCAATATTAATGCTTACCACCAACCTGGTATATATATTCCGACCAAATGTTTTGTGATTTGCCAGCTTAAATTTGTGTACTGAATCTTATAAAACAACAACGAGTTCAGGTGTGGAAGCTGGTAAGAAGGCGGCAGCTGAAGTTCTGGCCCTGCAAAAGCGTGTATTGTCAGTTCTTAATGAAGCCAGGTAAGAATCAGACCATGTGTGCTTCTCTTTCAAAATCTTATCAGGAGAGACCATTTAGATACTAATCCTTCTTTTCTCTGCCTGCAGTTGTAAAGATCCAGTAGAGCCATTGACACTGGACGAGATAGCTGATCGTTGCCATGCTCCTGAAGAAGTAACGTCCAAATCCTTGTGGAAAAAAACTTTTCTTTAGTAACCTTTCGCATGAACATATCTAAGAAGTTTGTATGTTTTGAACTTTGCAGATTGAGATGATATACAAGATCATAGCGCACATGTCTGCAAACGACAGAGTTCTGATAGCTGAAGGAAGCTGCGGATCGCCAAGGAGTGTTAAAGTGTACCTTGGCGAGTGCAATGTGGATGACATGTACGCATAGTGAAACCCAACACTATGATCGAAACTCAATTGAGTCACATTCTCGGTTTTCTTTTATTTTATTTCTGCCATGACTATGGTTTTGAAAGGAAAAAAAAGAATGCAATAAGAGCAGGAAATAGTTGTGCACTTGTTTGAAATAAAGTTTCTTTCAGAAAGTGGAAAGTGTGTTGTTGTAATGAAAACATTGGAGGATTTCATCAACCAATCAGGTTAAGATGTTATTTTGTTGCATCTCTGTAAAGAAATAAAAAGCATAAGCAAATTCACATGTGAGTTAGATAAGAATGGTCACAGATGCTCAACAAACCTTCTCCATTACAGTATATTAGTATTACAATTCAAGCAAGTGAATAGTTTTCACTTACCACTTTGAAAATTCGAATTGGAATATGTTGACAAAAAGATGGTTGATCTGCCGTGCGTAAGAAAACAAGACATCTCTCGATATGTCCCCACCACCACCTGTTTTGTAGCTAAATATAACAATCAACAAAATATAGTAACGTTACACTTGAGAACAAATTTAATAATAATCGCTTTCCCACGTCATTACTACCCGTTATGCTCCCATCAACAACAAGCTCATGGGCCACAACGACGCCGTTTCGAGTGTCTCACCAACTGATCTGCCTTTCTTCTCCACCCTCTTTCCAAATTTGAATTCCCTAATTTTTTGGAATAATAAAAGTAACAAAAGATTTCCAAAACTAAAATAAAAAATACAAAAATCAATTTGAAATTCACAGATTTGGATCGTCTCTCTCTCTCCATAGCTCCTCCCCTGAAAAGCTTCCTGATTAAGCTTTCTTCACCTCCTCCACTGCAAAACCTAGCCTCGATCTGTAAACTCCATAGCAATCTCGTACTTCATTAGCTCAATTTTTAGCAACTTCCTTCTCCTCAATCAAACTACACCATGATCTCCAACGAACGATTGAAATCACCCACTCCCAAAGTCCTTAACGGCAACGAATCGTCCTCAGCTCCTAGACCCGATGCTGACGCCACTGCTTCCGAAGACGATATGAGTGTAAACTCCAACGACGACGTTTCCCTCGATTCGTCTCCCGAGAACAGTAGAGTCTCCAGCGGCGTCGGCCGTAGCTACGGGAGGAACTCGTCTTGTTATACTTACTCCGAAGTGAGCTCCTCCAGAGACACTCTCGTCGTGGCTTCACGCGGACAGACGGGGCCTAGATATGATACTGATACGGAGGAGGAAGAGGATGAATCGACGGATTCAGCTTCTAGCTCGCAGTTTTCTCCTCCGGCGGCGGCGACTGGGAGGAGGATTGACGGCGGTGTGTCTAGGGTTGAAAGTCACTTACCGATTACGGACGGTGGAGCTGCCGTGGAGAAGGTAGAATCTCCTCGCATTTGTGTTCAAATCTCCGATCCTAGAGTATTATTGATGGATCCAATACGATGTCGTATTATGATTGAGCTTTCTTCGTTCGTATAGCTATGATGACTAATAAGATAATAGATAAGGAACAACGAGGATGTGATTTGTTTCTTTATTGATCTTCTCGTAATGTTGTTTCATATTGCAGGAGCTTGATGACAAGTTTTCTTCTGAAGAAGTCAGCGATGTTCCCAGTGCTCCTCCATTTTCAGGGGCAGCAGAGGAGTCTGAAGAAATCAAACCAGCGACTTCAGGCGTTCAAGTTTCAGAAGCCATAACAGAAGATTGTGTAGAAAGTAAAAAGACTGGCCATTTTACTAGGTATTCTCGTCTATTTTCGCTTTTTATTTAAAATGAATTCTGAATTTTGCTAAACCATTGTAACGTTTTGCTAATGTTCCTATAAAACTAGTGCTGCTTCTGAGTCATTTGGGCCATCTGATCAACATCCAGCCCGGCTGCCAACTTTTCATGCAAGGTAATTCTGATCTGATTAGCTTGTTTACTGCTTCAAAATTTAATATAGAAAGATAAAAGCCTTATCTTTCAATCAGTTAAGTAGACAACTTGGATTATTTTTAAACAATGCTGCATATTTAAACAGTGCTCGTGGGCCATGGCATGCTGTGGTTTCCTATGATGCATGTGTACGCCTTTGCCTTAATGCCTGGGCAAGGGCTGCATGGAGCTCCCATGTTTTGGAAAATGAGTGTGCTCTTTTACGAGAATCATTCGGGTGAGTTTATTAACTTGTAGATTTTTTTTATATTTCTATATACATACTGAATTCGAAATCCACATGCCTCACGAGTAATAATTGAATAATATTTTTGGTTTAAACTGAATAACAGGTTGAAGCAACTCCTTTTGCAATCGGAGGAGGAAATGCTGGTGAAGCAATCTTCACAAGCTCCGCACGAGGGAGTTGCACCAAAACCCAAGAAAAACATTGGCAAAATGAGGGTGCAAGGTAAACGTTAATTCCATCTTCCAGCTGCTTCTTTGGCTGCCATCCTGTAACCAATAGGCGTAAATAGACTTTGTCTACTGGTGCAGTACGACGTGTTAAAACAAGTGTGGATGCTCCAACGGGTTGTAGTATATCATCTTTAAAGCCATCGCTAATAAAGTTTGAGAAAATCCGGGTTCACTTTTCCAATATCTCAACACGTATATCTTCTGGATGGCGGGCTCTAAGGAAGATCCATGTTCGTGTGCCAGCAAATGGTTCTTCTCTTTCACGTCAAAGCCTGGGATATGTACATGCCAGTACACAGTACTTAAAACAAGTTTCTGGTCTCCTGAAAGTTGGTGTCACAAGTCTCCGTAATAGTTCAACGTCTTATGATCTTGTTCAAGGTGTGTGAAAGTTATTAACTACTTGCCTATTAGGACTTTACCTATCATATTTCACGCATGTACATATATATATATATATGCGATGTTAGGAAGATATTGTAGTTCCATGTTTCCCCAGTTCACTGATTTCTGTTTTTGTGCGATAACTTTTATATATATACATATTGATTAATCTATTCGGTTCTGTCATTCAGAAACATACTCGTGTAGGTTAAGATTGAAAAGCTTAAGTGAAGATGACGCCATTATGATGCAGCCCGGATCCGGTGAAGGCCATGTTTTGTATGTACTTATATTTCCGACTCTCTTTTCCCAAATCCACCCTGGGTAACTTTCCATATATGTGGTGTCTGACAAAGTACATGGAATTTCTACAGCTTTCCTGATAGCCACGGAGATGATCTGATTGTTGAAATACTTGATTCAAATGGGAAGGAATTTGGGCGTGTGCTTGTCCAGCTAGCTTATTTTTCTGAAGATTCGGTTAGTCCCTTTTTCCTACATTTTTAGTATGTTGCAAATGCTTCTAACGAAGAATGCATACAGGCTGAGAAACTTCGTTGGTGGTCTGTTTTTCGTGAGCCAGAACATCAACTTGTGGGAAAACTCCAACTCTATATTAACTATTCAGCAAGTTTTGATGATAACAGCCATTTGAAGGTGTGTTAGCAACCTATCTCTCATTATATTTGGTATTGTTGATGATCTTTCTTTTTTTCTTGCTTCCTGTAAGTGGAGGTAGCATCTCTTTGTAGTAGCCTGAGAGACACTCGAGTAGTCCATTTCCTTGAGCACTTTTTATCTTGTTGATAGTAACAACAACTACCTCTTCTCTTGTTGATAGTATCTAGATGATTTTAACCATGAAAATTTAATTTTATAACTTTTGTTGATTTTAGACTTATCATTGCAATTTTATTAAAAGATGGGAGCTTTATGGTTTTCTAAGAGATCATGCACGTACATTCAGCTCCTCTCTATGCTAACTAATTGAAAATCTATCCTCTATTTGAAGTGTGTATCCTCTACAGATTATGTCTCTGAACACAGATATAAATCTAACTGTATAGTGCTCAGAAGATTTTGGTGTATTGATCTTTTTTTTTATCTTCCTAGTGTGGTTCTGTTGCGGAAACAGTCGCATATGACCTAGTCCTGGAAGTTGCCTTGAAAATGCAACGGTTTCAGCAAAGGAACTTGTTGTTATATGGCTCATGGAAATGGCTTTTGGAAGAATTTGCCTCCTACTATGGGATTTCAGATATCTACACCAAGCTCAGGTATACCATACTCACTTTCTACTTTTATTTCTTATCATTTTGAAGGTTATGCTTTGATTCCATTTTCTCTATTTTACTTGTTTTGTGGCTTTAAGATACTTGTCGTATGTGATGGATGTCGCTACACCGACTTCCGACTGTCTCCATTTGGTGCATGACTTGCTAACACCTGTCATCATGAGAGGAAATAGCAAGAGCGCCTTGAGTCACCAAGAGGTAAATCACAATCATCTACTATTTTTCTTTGCTGTTTTCTAGTTTTGTGTGTATGTTGTCTCAAGTTAAGCCATGAATAGGATTCGACTCCAAATATAGCTTATATACTTTGATCATAAAACCTGACTCATAGCACCACAGTAGCAATATTTATGTGTTATTCACCATTGTATTCATAGGTGGTCATTCAATGGTGAATGAAAGAGCTAGACCTCACGTAGTTGCTCACATAGCAACTTTAAGCATCAAACAATAGATCGTATCACAAAGTTATTCATGTTCGCTGTTGACTTTTTTGTTCTTGTGGAAGCATAATAGTCTTGTCATCCACATGCGCTTTCTGGTTCTGAACCGCTTATGAATCTCCTTTCTTTCTTGCTTTCAACAGAATCGGATCTTAAATGAAATCAAGGACCAAATTGAGCAGATTCTGAAGCTGGTCTTCGAACTACAAATCTCTTGATGAGTCCTCATTCTCTGGAATGAATGATGTAGTCAGTTCCGCAACAGGAGTTCCAGCGCCAGCACTCACTCCTGTTAAATTGTACATGCTTCTGCATGATATCTTGTCTCCCGAGGATCAGACTAATCTTTGTCATTACTTCCAGGTATAGCAAACAACCTCTCAATTGCCTTACCTTTCTCTTGGTTAATTTTTCTCATCTATTTATCAATACCTTTTACAGGCAGCAGCAAAGAAGAGATCTAGAAGGCATATGGGTGAGACAGATGAGTTTGTTACAAACAACAGTGATCCCAATATTTGGGATCCTTCTGCAATGTCGGCTGCTTACCAGAAAATGACAATGGTCTGCAAAAATGTTAAGAATGAGATTTTTACTGATATTGAGATCCAAAATCAAGATATACTTCCCAGGTTAGCATGCAAGTGAAAACAAATCATGTTCAGTTAGTCTTCTATTCAACTATTTCCAAATATTTGCTATAGAAGAAAATTGAACGATACTGTTTTCTAAAATATGCGATTTTTGGTAATCAACCCTAGTCAACTGTAGTAAATACGGTTATTGCCTAGTCAACCGTAGTATATACTGTTACTTGCTACTTGGTCACAAGCTCTTCAGATTCGAAGTAGTGGTAAAGTGGCAATATTTTCATCGCACAATACATAGACTTGTCAACATATCAACTAGATGGCCAAGTTTTTCCTGAGATTTGATAGAAGCTTGTTTTCCTCCCCTTAGCTTCTATTTCAGTCTGTGGTTATACCTAGTTGGCATCATCCATACTATTGCATTCATGTGTTATTTGCCATATTTTAGCCACTGGAATAACATTATAGTGTCAAATTTTATGCTTGACATGTTTAGATATGTAAGGGTCTTGTAGCATCTTCCTGCAGGTGTTGATTGCCAAATGTTTATTATATTGTTTTATGCAGCTTTCTTGATCTTCCAAACCTGTCAGCCTCCATATATAGCACTGATCTCTGCAACAGACTTCGAGCATTCCTTGTTGCATGTCCGCCCTCTGGTCCTTCACAAACAGTTGCAGAGCTTGTGATTGCAACTGCAGACTTTCAACGTGATCTTTCCAGCTGGAACATTAGGTAGGTCATTTAGGTTACTTGATTTTTCTGGTTGTCAATTGTTATTGACTGGTATCATGTTTCATTTTGCAGTCCTATCCAAGGCGGTGTTGATGCAAAAGAGTTGTTCCACCTATATATTATGATTTGGATTCAAGATAGACGTCTTTCATTACTGGAGTCATGCAAACTTGATAAGGTATATACATGGATTCTCTGTGTGGTTTCTTTTATTCTAAATTAAACTGTGGAGATGCAAAAGTATTTTTGCCAAGATGTACGATTTCACTTTTATAATTTATAAAAAGCTGCGGCTTGACACAAACAGAGATATATTTACTGTGTGAATTAATCAATGTGAATAGCTGGATGTTGATGTTGTTTGGATTCTTATATAACATGTGTCGATCCATACTTATATCGTCTTTCATTCTTCTCAGCTTATGACACATTGTTAAGTAACTGACTTTTATGTTTCGTTATAAACCTGTCAATCAATCAGGTCAAATGGTATGGAGTCAGGACACAGCATTCAACAACCCCATTTGTTGATGAAATGTACACCAGGCTGAACGAGACCATTCAGGACTATCAAGTTATCATTTCAAGATGGCCGGAGTATATCTTTGTTCTGGAGAGTGTAAGTTTAGCTGTTCCTTGATACCCTTTTGATTCAAAACTGTGAAAATATTTCTTGTGTTTTCCACTTACTACATGTTACAAGCTAGAAATTATCTATTATATCTATGATGCGAACTTGGATTCAAGGGAAATTCAATAATCAGGGATTGGCGATTAATTTTCTTTTATCTAAAGAAATAGGAATGAATAGTTTGTGATAAACTGTGTTTTTCTTTAGGCCATTGCTGATGTTGAAAAAGCAATTGTGGAAGCTCTGGAGAAGCAGTATGCAGATGTATTATCACCTCTCAAAGAAAACTTGGCTCCAAAAAAATTAAGCTTCAAGTATGTCCAGAAGCTGACCAAAAGAAATGTGATTGCATATACAGTCCCGGACGAGGTGAGAACGTTCCTACACTTTTTATTCTTTAAATTTTATCAAAGGAAGATTTGTTTTGCTGAGAGGTTTTGTTATTTGCTGGTGCAGTTGGGCATTCTACTAAACTCTATGAAGAGAATGCTTGATGTTATACGGCCTAAGATAGAGGCTCAGTTTAAAGCATGGTCTTCATGCATTCCTGATGTTGGGAACGCAGCTCCTGGTGATCGTCTTTCTGAGGTGACAGTGATGCTCAGAGCCAAGTTTCGAAATTACCTTCAGGCTGTGGTCGAAAAACTCGTAGAAAATGTGAGTCCACGTTTTTTTTAATCTTAGTGGATTTAGCATTGTTTTGAGATTGTAATCCCATGATTAAAATGCTCGGTTATTTTGTCTTTCAGAGCAAGTTACAAAAGGCGACAATGCTGAAGAAGATTCTTCAGGACTCTAAAGAAAGTGTTGGGGAATCAGACATCAGAAGCAAAATGCAAAACCTGAAGGAGCAGCTCACCAACACAGTGAATCATCTACATTCGGTTTGTGAGACGAATGTATTCATCGCATTGTCCCGAGGATATTGGGATCGTATGGGACAGGTAAACTATTCCAATAGTCTCGCATGCTTTTGTTTTGTTTTGCCGTGTTTGAGAGCTGATCCTTCTTCTGCGAGTGGCAGATTGTTTTAAGCTTTTTGGAGAACAGGAAAGAGAACAGAGCTTGGTACAAGGGTTCTAGAGTTGCTGTCTCTGTAAGCCCCCTATAGAAGCTGCAATTACTTTTGATTGTAATGACTCTTAGACTTGATCTCATCTTGTGTATTGTTGGTGGCTGCAGATATTAGACGATACATTTGCAGCGCAGATGCAGCAGCTACTAGGCAATTCGTTAAGAGAGCAAGACATGGAGCCTCCGAGATCGATTGTGGAAGTTCGCTCGATTCTTTGCAAGGACACTGCAGTTAATAAATCCAAGTCTTTTTACTACTGAAAAAATGCTCGAAGAAGGATCAGATCTCATTTCCTCTTCTGCTTGAAGCTGCACGTATTTTGCTTTGGGTGTATAATAAAATACGATGGTGAGGTTACCACGTTTTCCTTAAGTACTAAAAATGTCAATATATTACAAGACTGGTACGAGTATCAGAGTTAAACAACACACGATGAGGTGAAATACAAAACTCTTTACTAAAGTTGACTAAAGTCAAGTGAGAATACATCTGATTAATCTCTGGTCAAGCTGATAGACAAGGCTAAAAAGGAGCAAGTGTCCATACGTTGAAGCTAAAACAACACCAAACTATGTGTGAAGATGATTGTGATGGTTTATGGTGGTGTTTAGTGAACATAAAGGCCATTTCGGTGTAATTATAATTTCTTTTCTGGATATTTAATCTCGCTAAGACTTCAGAAACAAGCACATTGAATATTTTGATCAAACTAATTTTTTAACATTGCATGTTGAGGAATAACATCACAGAGAAGAAGGATGAAACAAATGACATTATGTACAGATATAAATTAAATTGATATAAAACATTGGTGAGTCGAGGCTGTTGTAACTTTATGAGCACCTTCGATTCAGACAAGCTTTGATATGGCCTTGCAAGACACCCAGAAGGCTTTGGATGCAATACTCAGGATCACCGGGTTTTGATAGATTCTGTGGTCAAAAAAAGAGAATCAAAAGGACAACTTAGTATTGGTAAGAACTACTTAGAAGCATTCATAAAAACAAACTAATGACTGAACATGTTAAAGAGAGTGCGTTTGTGTACCCTATAGCAGTTGCGCTCCAAGATGCAACGTTGTAAAGAACTTTACTTCCTTCCCATGCTTTACGACCCGTTATGCTCCCATCAACAACAAGCTCATGGGCCACAACGACGCCGTTTCGAGTGTCTCACCAACTGATCTGCCTTTCTTCTCTACCCCTTTCCCAAATTTGAATTCCCTAATTTTTTGGAATAATAAAAAACAAACAAGATTTCCAAAACTAAAATAAAAATACAAAAAATCAATTTGAAATTCACAGATTTGGATCGTCTCTCTCTCTCTCTCTCTCTCTCTCTCTCACTACCTCCCCCCTGAAAAGCTTCCTGATTAAGCTTTCTTCACCTCCTCCACTGCAAAACCTAGCCTCGATCTGTAAACTCCATAGCAATCTCGTACTTCATTAGCTCAATTTTTAGCAACTTCCTTCTCCTCAATCAAACTACACCATGATCTCCAACGAACGATTGAAATCACCCACTCCCAAAGTCCTTAACGGCAACGAATCGTCCTCAGCTCCTAGACCCGATGCTGACGCCACTGCTTCCGAAGACGATATGAGTGTAAACTCCAACGACGACGTTTCCCTCGATTCGTCTCCCGAGAACAGTAGAGTCTCCAGCGGCGTCGGCCGTAGCTACGGGAGGAACTCGTCTTGTTATACTTACTCCGAAGTGAGCTCCTCCAGAGACACTCTCGTCGTGGCTTCACGCGGACAGACGGGGCCTAGATATGATACTGATACGGAGGAGGAAGAGGATGAATCGACGGATTCAGCTTCTAGCTCGCAGTTTTCTCCTCCGGCGGCGGCGACTGGGAGGAGGATTGACGGCGGTGTGTCTAGGGTTGAAAGTCACTTACCGATTACGGACGGTGGAGCTGCCGTTGAGAAGGTTGAATCTCCGATCCTAGAGTATTATTGATGGATCCAATACGATGTCGTATTATGATTGAGCTTTCTTCGTTCGTATAGCTATGATGACTAATAAGATGATAGATATGGAAAAGATGAAATTGCAATTTTGTTTTTGTTTTCGTTTATAGTGAATGTATGTTACATCAAATAAGAATTGCTTGTCTTGGTTCGGTTTTACTTGTATAATTGGTGGAACATCAAGGATGTGATTTGTTTCTATAATTTTGTTTCATATTGCAGGAGCTTGATGACAAGTTTTCTTCTGAAGAAGTCAGCGATGTTCCCAGTGCTCCTCCATTTTCAGGGGCAGCAGAGGAGTCTGAAGAAATCAAACCAGCGACTTCAGGCGTTCAAGTTTCAGAAGCCATAACAGAAGATTGTGTAGAAAGTAAAAAGACTGGCCATTTTACTAGGTATTCTCGTCTATTTTCGCTTTTTTATTTAAAATGAATTCTGAATTTTGCTAAACCATTGTAACGTTTTGCTTCTGTTCCTGTAGAACTAGTGCTGCTTCCGAGTCATTTGGGCCATCTGATCAACATCCAGCTCGGCTGCCAAATTTTCATGCAAGGTAATTAGGATCTGATTAGCGTGTTTACTGCTTCAGAAAGTTATTATAGAAACATACAAACCCCAGTGTTATCTTCAATCAGTGTAGTAAACAAGTTGGATTATTTTTAAACACTACCGCATATTTTTGTGTACCCTACAGTGCTCGCGGGCCATGGCATGCTGTTGTTTCCTACGATGCATGTGTACGCCTTTGCCTTAATGCATGGGCAAAGGGCTGCATGGAGGCTCCCATGTTTTTGGAAAATGAGTGTGCTCTTTTACGAGAAGCATTCGGGTGAGTATATTATTTACTTGTACACATTTTATATTTCTTTATACAAACTGAAGTCCAAATCCACATGCCTCACAAGCAATTATTGAATAACATTTTTTGGTTTAAACTGAAAAACAGGTTGAAGCAACTCCTTTTGCAATCGGAGGAAATGCTGGTGAAGCAATCTTCACAAGCTCCGCACGAGGGAGTTGCACCAAACCAAGAAAAACATTGGCAAAATGATGGTGCAAGGTAAACTTCAATTCCATATTCCATCTGCTTCTTTGGCTGCCATCCTGTAACCAGAAACTTGTCTACTTTTGCAGTACGACGTGTAAAAACCGTTTTGGATGCTCCAATCGGTTGTAGTATATCATCTTTGAAGCCATCGCTGATAAAGTTTGAGAAAATCCGGATTCACTTTTCCAATTTATCAACACGCATATCTTCAGGATGGCGGGCTCTAAGGAAGATCCATGTTCGTGTGCCAGCAAATGGTTCTTCTCTTTCGTCAAAGCCTAGGATATGTACATGCCAGTACACAGTACTTAAAGCAAGTTTCTGGTCTCCTGAAAGTTGGTGTCACAAGTCTACGCAATAGTTCAACGTCTTATGATGTTGTTCAAGGTATGTGAAAGTTATATCATCCATACTGCCCCAGTTCACTGCTTTTCTGTTTTTTTATTTGTGAGGACTTTTATAAATAATTCGTTTGGTTCTGTCATTCAGAAACATACTCATGTAGGTTAAGATTGAAAAGCTTAACTGAAGATGAGGCCATTATGATGCAACCGGATCGGTGAAGACCATGTTTTGTATGTACTTTCTACATTCCTTTCCCTCTCTCAAGTCCACTTTGGGTTGCTTTCTCATATCTGTGGTGTCTGACAAAGTACATGGAATTTCAACAGCTTTCCTGATAGTCATGGAGATGATCTGATTGTTGAAATACTTGATTCAAACGGAAGGAATTTGGGCGTGTGCTTGTCCAGCTAGCTAATTTTCTGAAGATTCGGTGAGCAATTTTTACCTACGTTTTTTTTTATGTTAGTACGTTTCAATTGCTGCTAATGAAGAATGCATACAGGCTGAGAAACTTCGCTGGTGGTCTGTTTTTCGTGAGCCAGAACATCAACTTGTGGGAAAACTCCAGCTCTATATTAACTATTCAGCAAGTTTGATGATAACAGCCATTTGAAGGTGTGTTAGCTACCTATCATTATATTTGGTATCTTTGATGCTCTCTATTTTTATTTGCTTCCTGTTAGTGGATTGGCATCTCTTTTTAGTAGTCTTAGAGACACTCCAGTATTCCATTTCCTTTTGAGCAACTTTTACCTTGTTGATAGTAACAACAACAAACTCTTCTTTTGTTGATAGTAACTAGATGATTTAACCAGTAAATATTATATTATAAGAGTTGTTGATTTTAGACTTTTCATTAGCAATTTTATTAAAAGATGGGAGCGTTATGGTTGTCTAAGAGCTCATGCACCTCTCTATGTTAATTAATTGAAAATCCATCCTCCATTTTGAAGTATGTGTATCCTCTGTAGATTATGTCTCCGAACACAGATATCAAAGTTATTGTATAGTGCTCTGAAATTTTGGTATATAATTTTTTATTCTTTCTTTAGTGTGGTTCTGTTGCGGAAACAGTCGCATATGACCTAGTCCTGGAAGTGGCCTTGAAAATGCAACGGTTTCAGCAAAACTTGTTGTTATGGGTCATGGAAATGGCTTTTGGGGAATTGCCTCCTATTATGGGATTTCAGATACCTACACTAAGCTCAGGTATACCGTACAAACTTTCTATTTTTCTATCTCGTCATTTGAAGACATGCTATAACTCTTTTTCACTATCTTACTTGTTTTGTGCTTTAGGTACTTGTCATATGTGATGGATGTCGCTACACCGACTTCCGATTGTCTCCAATTGGTGCATGACTTGCTAACGCCTGTCATCATGAAAGGAAATGGCAAGAGCGTTGAGTCATCAAGAGGTAAATCCGCAGTCATCTATTATTTTTCTTTGCCAAGAATAGGATTTGACTCAAAGATAGCTTATATACTTTGATCATAATACCTGACTCATTGCACCACATTAGCAATATTATTGTGTTATTCACCGTCGTATTCATAGGTGTGCATGCAATGCAATGGTGAATGACATAGTTAGACTTCACGTAGTTGCTCATGTAGCAATTTTAAGCATCAACACTACGTCATATCACCCAAGTTATTTCTGTTTGCTGTTGATTTTTGTTCTTGTGAAAGCATAATAGTCTTGTCCTACATGCGCTTTCTGCTTCTGAACCTCCTTTTTCTTTGCTTTCAACAGAATCGGATCCTAAAAATCAAGGACCAAATTGAGCAGATTCTGAAGCTGGTCTTCGAGAACTACAAATCTCTTGACGAGTCCTCATTCTCTGGAATGAATAATGTAGTCAGTTCTGCAACAGGAGTTCCAGCGCCAGCACTTACTCCTGCTGTTAAACTGTACATGCTTCTGCATGATATCTTGTCTCGAGGATCAGACTAATCTTTGTCATTACTTCCAGGTATAGCATGAAACCTCTTAATTGCCTTACCTTACTATTGGTTAGTTTTCTCATCTATTTGGCATCAATGCTTTTGATAGGCAGCAGCAAAGAAAGATCTAAAAGGCATATGGGTGAGACAGACGAGTTTGTTACAAACAACAGTGATCCCAATATTTGGGATCCTTCTGCAATGTCGGCTGCGTACCAGAAATGACTATGGTCTGCAAGAATGTAAAGAATGAAATTTTTACTGATATTGAGATCCAGAATCAAGATATACTTCCCAGGTTAGTCTGACAAATCATGTTCAGTTAGTCTTCTATTCAGCTATTTCTAAATAATTGGTACAAAAGATAATTGAGCGCTACTGTTTTCCTAAATATCCGACTTCAGGTAGATCTTCAACCAAAATATTCTTTGCTGACCAACCCTTGTCAACTATAGTATACTGTTACTTTGTCACAAGCTCTTTAGTTTCGAAGTAGTGCTAAACTGGCAATATTTTTATCGCTCAATAGACAGACTTGTCAATATCTTAACTAGATGGCCAAGTTTTTCCAGAGATTTGATAGAAGCTAAGGGAGGAGAAAAAGCTTCTATCAGTCTCTGGTTATACCTAATTGGCCTCATCCATACTATTGCCTTCATGTGTTATTTGAGACACTGTTGTACCATTATAGTATAAAAATTTATGTGATTGACATGTTTAGATGTGTACTGCACCTCATAGCATCTTCGTGCAGGTGTTGATTGACCAATATTTGCTATATTGTTTTATGCAGCTTTCTTGACCTTCCAAACCTGTCAGCGTCCATATATAGCACTGATCTCAGCAACAGACTTCGAGCATTCCTTGTTGCATGTCCGCCCTCTGGTCCTTCACCAACAGTTGCAGAGCTTGTGATTGCAACTGCAGACTTTCAACGTGATCTTTCCAGCTGGAACATTAGGTAGGTCGTTTAAACTATTTGATTTTTTTTTGTCAATTGTTTTGACTGGTTTCATGGTTCATTTTACAGTCCTATCCAAGGCGGTGTTGATGCAAAAGAGTTGTTCCACCTATATATCATGATTTGGATTCAAGATAGGCGTCTTTCATTACTTGAATCATGCAAACTTGATAAGGTATATATATATATATGGATTCTCTATGTGTTATCTTTTATTGTGGAGATGCAAAAGTATTTTTGCGAAGATTAATATGTTACAAAAGCTGAGGCTTGACACAAATATATAGTTTAACTGAAAAATACACAAATAGAGATATATTTACTGTGTGAATTATGATTCATGTGAATAGCTGGATGTGGGTGTTGTTCTGGATTCGTATATAAATTAAGTTGATCCATACTTTTCTCGTCTTTCATTCTTCTCAGCTTATGACGTTTTATTGAGAAACTAACTTTTCTCGTCTGTCATCTAATCAGGTAAAATGGTCTGGAGTCAGGACACAGCATTCAACAACCCCATTTGTTGATGAAATGTACACCAGACTGAACGAGACCATTCAAGAGTATCAAGTTATCATTTCTAGATGGCCGGAATATATCTTTGTTCTGGAGAGTGTAAGTTTTAGCTGTTCCTTTGACGCCTTTTGATTCGCAACTCTGAAAATATTTACTTGTGTATTCAGTATATCTATGGTGCGAATTTGGATTCTAGGGATTTTCATAATCAGGGATTACCGGATTAGCAATTAATTTTTGATCTTAAGAAATAGGAGTGAATAGAATGACATAAGCTGTGTTTCTTTAGGCTATTGCTGATGTTGAAAGCAATTGTGGAAGCTCTGGAGAAGCAGTATGCAGACGTCTTAGCACCTCTCAAAGAAACTTGGCTCCAAAGAAGTTAAGCTTCAAGTATGTCCAGAAGCTGACCAAAAGAAATGTGATTGCATATACAGTCCCGGATGAGGTGAGCATAATGTTCCTACTCTTCTTTTCTTTAAATTTTGTGAAAGGAAGATTTGTTTTGCTGAGAAGTTTATCTATCTGCTGGTGCAGCTGGGCATTCTACTAAACTCTATGAAGAGAATGCTTGATGTTATACGGCCAAAAATAGAGGCTCAATTTAAATCGTGGTCTTCATGCATTCCTGATGTTGGGAACGCCGCTCCTGGAGATCGTCTTTCCGAGGTGACAGTGATGCTCAGAGCCAAGTTTCGAAATTACCTTCAGGCTGTGGTCGAAAAACTGGTAGAAAATGTGAGTCCATGTTTTGTACTCTTGTTAAATCCCATTACTAAATGCATAAATGCATGTGCTGTAATCAGTTATTTTGATTTTTTTAGAGCAAGCTACAAAAGACGACAATGTTGAAGAAGATTCTTCAGGACTCTAAAAAAGTGTTGGAGAATCGGACATCAGAAGCAAAATGCATAACCTGAAGGAGCAGCTCACCAACACAGTGAACCATCTACATTCGGTTTGTGAGACGAATGTCTTCATCACATGTCCCGAGGATATTGGGATCGTATGGGACAGGTAACTATTCTAACAGTCTCGCGTGATGTTTTGCGGTGCTGGAGATCTGATTTTCTTCTGCGCATGACAGATTGTTTTAAGCTTTTGGAGAACAGGAAAGAGAACAGAGCTTGGTACAAGGGCTCTAGAGTTGCTGTCTCTGTAAGAACCCTATGGAAACTGCCATTAATTTTTTGATTGTACGCCTCTTAAGACTTGACCTCATATGTGTATTATTGGTGGCTGCAGATATTGTACATTTGCAGCACAGATGCAGCAGCTGCTAGGCAATTCGTTAAGAGAGCAAGACATGGAACCTCCGAGATCTATTGTGGAAGTTCGCTCTATTCTTTGCAAGGACACTGCAGTTAGTAAATCCAAGTCTTTTACTACTGAAAGTGCTCGAAGAAGGATCAGATCTCATTGCTCGTCTGTTTGAAGCTGCAAGTATTTTGCTTGGTGGAGCAAATTGTCGCCTTCAGATAGCTTTGGGTGCATAATAAAAATACGATGGTTAGTTTACCACGTTTTTCTTTAATACTAATGTGTCCATATATTACAAGACTGGTACGAGTTGTGATAAGACTTGAACAACACGATGAAGTGGAATACAAAAACTCTTTTTAAAGTTACCTATATTGACTAATTCAAGGAAATCTAATTAACCTCTGGGAAGCTGGATAAACAAAGGCTAAAGAAGAAACATGTCCCTGCGTGATGATGTAAAGATGGTTCATTGCTGATGATTAGTGAACGTGAAGATTATATGGTTAATATCGCCTTCAGGATTTTCAGTCTTTTCAGAATTGAAATTTCATCACGCCAAAGTACTTCAGAAACAAGCACTTCGAATTTGAGATCAAACTAATCTTTTTAACATTTGCATGTTGAGAATAAACATCACAGAAAGAAGGATCAAACAAAAGGCATATGTACAAATATAAATTAAATTGATATAAAACATTGCTGAGTCGAGGCTGTTGTAACTTTATGAGCACCATGTGGCGAGACAATTCAGACAAGCTTTGATAAGGCCTTGCAACACCCAGAAGGCTTTGGATGCAATACTCAGGATCATCGGGTTTTGATAGATGCTGTTATAAGAAAGAAAAAAGGAATCAAAAGGACAAATTAGATTTGTGAGAAAAACTTAGAAGCATTCATACAAACTAAAGAATGTGTTAAAAAAAGTGTGATGTACCCTATAGCAGTTGCGCTCCAAGAGCTACGTTGTAAATAACTTTACTTCCTTCCCATGCTTTACGAAGCTTCCCCTTTCTCTTCTTCGCTGAAAACATGGTGCTAAGTGCTACAAAACAAACTCTCTTAGTATCTAATAAAACTCTTAGATAAGCAAATCCTAGACTACTCTCTTTGGTTATAATTGTGACACATGGAAGTTAAAAGATTTTACCTTTCTGAAGCTGATCAGGTGATATATCCTAAACAAAGACAACACTGAGAATAAGTCGAGGAGGCATGAAACAGAACAGACACGAGGATAGGCCTTAATGAACGCGACGTACCTTAGTCTGCTTAAGGGAAGACAAATAAGTAGCCATGAAACAAGCGATACCGTCAGCTATATCTTCTTCTCTAACAACAACATAATCATCTTCCGTTTGAACCACACCCAATATATCATCTTCACTAACTACGTCCCAAGAGCTACCTTCTTCTTCTGCCAAATTCAATAACTTTTTTAAAAGTTTATCTCTACAACCAATAAGCAAAGACTTATCTTACCAGCAAGATCTTGGAGAAGTGAAACTTGAGCTAGCTCTATCTTCTCCCTAAAGCCATGACATTCAACTCTAGACTTGATGAGATCATAGAACTGCACAGTAATAACATAAACCAAACAATCACGGATCGAGTCACAAGCTCAGAGATAGTACGGTGAGGTATAGAAGTATATACTTTATCGGCTTCAGGATCTCCTTGATCGGAAGAACGAAACTCTTCTTCTTCCCTCTCCTGTGAACCACCGGTTTCGGTTTTATCGCCGCCGGGAGAAGTATCGGCGAGGTTTAGCAGCTCGAGAGCTCTCTGGCAATCGTCGAGCAAGTTCTGCAACGTCTATGATTTTGAAATATTAATAAAAGATTGCAATAAGAGCAGGAAACACTTGTGTACTGAAAACATTGCAGGGTTCATCAATCAATCACTTGTTTAGATCTCAACACGTTTCTAGATGTTCTTCCGTTGATTCTCTCTATAAACAAACTAAACAAAGGTATGTCTCCGTATGGTTAAATGTTCATGAGTATCGCAACTCAAGCAAAGTGAATCGTTACATGTTTGTAGCATCTTCCGTAAGAAAACCCAAGACACAAGTCGATTTGTCCCCACCAACCATCTAGTTTCAGCTAACATAACAACATACATCAAAATATAACGTTGCTTCTGTTTTTTTCCCATTTTTGAACACCACTTTTTGTATAAAGATATTGCTGAATGATCGTTTTTCTTTTGAAAATAATCGCTTTCGCCAGAGTTTTGGTAGTCTTTTTTTTATTAAAAAAAACTACCAAAACTTTAACAAAAAAAAAAGAATTCTCTATATTTTGAAAATTAAAAAGAGAACTAAAAGTGGAGAAATGGTTTCAAATAACCCAAAACAAGTTATTGTTTTCAAACTAATCAAATGATCAAATTAAGTTTCATAAAATGACAATTATACTTTTGTTCAGATATATAAAAATAAATAAATATTTTAAAAATATTCTAAAATTTTCTTTCATAAAAACATTTTTTTTCAAAGTAATTTTTGCTTCTAAGAAAAGATAATTGTAAAAAGTTAGTAAGACATTCTTGAATGTGTATGATATCTTTCTTAATTTGAGTTTATAAAGATATTCCAGAATAAGTATACTATCTTTATATAATTTAGAAAATATTCAGAAACATGATTTGAAAAATACATTCTAAATTTGTATTTATGATCACCATCATGAATATATATTTATGAAATCTTTACTAAACTAGAATTATATGTATATTACACTACAAGAAAACACATGCTTAACGACGGAATTTAACGAGGAAAAACAATCCTCGTAAATTTACGTCGAGTTTACGAGGAATTTAAGTGAAAAACTAAAGTCATCGTTATTTCCTCGTAACGTAACGACAAAAGTGTTTCGTCGTAAAGTGGATGTAATTTTACGAGGAAAAACTATTTCCTCGTAAATACAACGTAAACTTTGCGTGTTATTTACGAGGAAATAGTTTACGTGTATTTAGCGAGGAAATTTTTGAACCCACCAACTTTGTAGGTGTTACACGTTTTTTTTGGCCACCTAATTAATTTTGGTCGTAAATTCATAGGAAACTTGCAACTACCAGATTCGAAATTTCATATAAATATAGATGTTTGAACATCATTTTAAACACACCAACAACAAAAAACGTGAAAGAAAAAAAATGGCTGGGTCCGGGACTATTTACGAGTTGCGGAAGTGGATGTATATGCATAGAGATGCTAACGGGAGAGTGACGAAAGAATACCTTGCGGGTCTGGAGACATTTATGCATCAAGCGATTCAACACCGCTTCAAGAAAGTGGTAAGATGTTCTATCCTTGTCGAATGCAACAATTGGCCCGGCAAACCGTGAAAATGTTTGGAAGCATTTAATAAATAGAGGTTTCACGCCAAATTACTATATCTGGTTTCAACATGGATAAGGTTTTAATTATGATCGAACGAAGCTAGTAGTAGTAATAGCAATTTTCAGGAAAAAGAACCGGTTGATCATCATTTGCATAATGAACATAGTTACCATCAGGAGGAGATGGTAGATTATGATAGGGTTCATGATATGGTAGCTGATGCATTCGTAGCTCATGATGAAGATGAAGAACCTAATATAGATGCAAAAAAGTTTTATGAAATGTTAAACGCGGCGAATCAACCACTTTACAGTGGTTGTAGAGAAGGTCTCTCTAAATTGTCGCTAGCTGCTAGAATGATGAATATTAAAACTGATCACAATCTACCGAAAGTTGCATGAACGAATGGGCGGACTTGTTTAAAGAGTATTTGCGGAAGACAATGTGTCTGCTGATTCTTATTATGAGATTCAAACCGGTTTATAGTCTTGGGTTGCCTTCGGAGATGATAGATGTTTGCATCGACAACTGCATGATCTATTGGGGAGATGATGAGAAGCTAGAAGAATGTCGATTCTGCAAGAAGCCACGATTCAAGCCGCAGGGCGGGGCGTAATAAGGTACCGTACCAAAAGATGTGGTACCTACCAATTACGCATGATTGAAAAGATTGTATCAATCGAGCGCATCGCTGGAAAGATGAGATGGCATGCCGAGCATACTCGACGGATGGTGAGATGACTCATCCATCAGATGCAAGAGCCTGGAAACATTTCAACAAAGTACATCCGGATTTTGCTAGCAATATCCGGAATGTATATCTCGGAATATGCACAGATGGATTTAGTCCGTTCGGAATGTCAGGGAGACAATATTCATTGTGGCCAGTCTTTCTTACTCCATACAACCTGCCACCGGAGATGTGCATGCAATGGGAGTTACTATTCTTGACCATATTAATACCTGGTCCGAACCATCCAAAAAGGTCCCTGGATGTTTTCTACAACCACCGATAAAAGAGTTGAAGGATTTGTGGTCAGCGGGGTGAAGCGTATGACCGTTCAACGAAGACGAATTTTACGATCGCGGCGATGCTTTTGTGGACCATAAGTGATTTTCCTGCCTATGGGATGTTGTCTGGATGGACTACACATGGGAGTTTAGCTTGTCCATATTGTAATGGAACGACAGATGTGTTTCAACTGAAGAATGGTAGGAAGACAAGTTGGTTTGATTGTCACCGTCGATTTCTTCCCATTGGCCATCCTTACCGAAGAAACAAGAATTTGTTTAGGCACAAAAGGGTTATGAGAGACACTCCTCCTCCATATCTAACTGGAGAACAAATTGAACTACTACGGAGCTAACGAAACAGTTCGTTGGGGTGGTAATTGGCATGTCCCTCGTAATATGCCAGATTCTTACGGTGTTCATCACAACTGGCACAAGAAGAGTATATTTTGAGAGTTGCCATATTGGAAGGATCTTCTTCGTGCCACAACCTCGATGTGATGCATATAGAGAAGAATTTCTTTGAGAACATCATGAATACAATATTGAATGTCGGGGAAGACAAAGACAACATAAAATCGAGGTTGGACTTGCGGATATTTGCTCAAGCGAGTTACATATTAAAAGCAATGGACAAGTTCCGTTCGATATTCAGATTATCTTCATAAAAAGTCGGTGTTGTTCAACTGGGTGGCATCAGAAGTGAAGTTCCCCGATGGATATGTTTCGAATCTCTCTAGATGTGTTGAAAAGGGTCAAAAGTTCTCCGGGATGAAGAGTCATGATTGTCATGTCTTTATGCAACGACTAATGCCCTTTGCATTTGCGAGCTACTTCCAACAAGCGTACATGAAGCACTTGCAGTGCGTAGTGTATTATATCACAATAATTTACAAAAATATATGAGTAACAATGTGTTTAACTTTTTTGAATATAAAAGGCATTGGAGCATTTTTCGGGGATCGAGCACACACACTCTTAAAGAAGAAGTTGTGGAACAGCTTGGAGAACATTCCCATCTTATTGTGCAACTTGGAGAAGATATTTCATCCCGGATTTTTGGCGTCATGGAGCATCTAGCTGTCCACCTCCCATACGAGGCATTGCTTCGTGGACACATACATTACGGATGGATGTATCGTATGGCGAGCCATGAAATATTTGAAGGGAAAAGCAAAGAACCTGCCAAAGTTAAAGGGTCTATAATTGCTGGAAGTTTGGCGGAAGAAGTTTCTCACTTCACATCGTACTACTGCGTCAAAAGTACGTGCCGGAGAAGAGCTCGAAGATATGATGATGGTGGTGTTGCGCCAACATATGCAGTTGCTGGTGTTCCAGACATCTTTAGCCTGATTAGGCGACTTCGGTGAGAAGTCTAAAGAGGTTTGGTGGTCGAGTGAACAAGACGCTCATAGTGCACACACCTATATTCTACTCAATTGCGAAGATCCATTGATGCGTTATTTTGAAAGGTAACATATTGACACTTGAAACACATATAAGTATAATTAATTGTATATAATTGCGAGAGATTCATTCCTATAAAATGTGATTTTACAGCCTATTTGTTTCTCAAGTCGAAGAAACATTTCCTGGTATATCCACAAGTGGCGTAGACAAAGGAAAGATCAACACTTCATTAAGTGGTTCGGAATCAGGTATTAACTCAAACTCTTTTCATACATGATCGTATTTCATTAACATTCTCTTTATTTTTGCAGGTTGATTATGGCGGCGGCGATGCAGATTATCCTAAGTGGTTACCGCAGTAATATAATCTCCACTTGTAAAGGTCACCACATCACGAGATGTATTTCACACGAGGCTATACTTTTCATACATATGACTATGGTAGGCGGCGGACGACCGTAACTATGGAATATGTGTGAAAGGTGAAACATATTTCTACGGGATATTGGCGGAGATTATTGAAGTCAATTTCGGGGATACGAAGCTGAATGCGTCCTCTTCAAATGTGAATGGTTCGACCCGTCGTCAACAGAGGTGTTCACCAACAAATTCGGTGTAGTTGATGTCAATGGTGGGCGAAGGTACAACAAATTGAGCCTTTCATCTTAGCTTCACAAGCGGACCAAGTTAGCTTCCTTCCATACCCTCGGATGAGAGATTCAGGTATAAATTGGTTAGCAGTGATCAAAGTTACACCTCGAGGGCCGAATCATCGGTGGAGAAGAACCACCATTGCAAGAAGAACAGATAAATGAAGTCTAGGAACCTGAACAAGAAATTGATGACATCCTTCTCATTGATCCGCATAATCCGAAGTACGAAGATCTTACCGATGATGCCACAGGCGAAGCTGTTGAAGGCGAGTTTAATGAAAATGATGATGTTTCTAGTGATGGCGAGAATGTCGATGTATTCGATTGATGTATTTGTTTTATGAATAAGATGAGGGAGTTTGTTTTATGAATAAGATAATGTGGGGTTTGTTTTAGGAATAAGGTAATGTGGGAGTTTGTTTTATGAATAAGCAAATGTGAGAATTGTGGTTTGGAATGGAAATAAAGATGGGGTTTGGAATATATGAAGTATAAAACAAGGAATATGGGGTTTGGGGTTTGGGGTTTCGGATTCTATGGATTTAAACATAACACTCGTTAATTCCACGTAAGCACAAATCGTCGTAGAGTCCTCGTCGTCAGCGAGGACATAACGACGAAATATAAAATAAAGAACGCGGGACTCGTTAATTCCACGTAGGATGAAATCGTCGTAAATACCACGTAGGATGAAATCGTCGTAAATACCACGTAGGATGAAATCGTCGTAAATACCACGTAGGGTGAAATCGTCGTAAATACCACGTGGGATGAAATCCTCATTACATATCACGTAAAGACAACGAGGAAATAACGTGAAACTTAAAAATAAAGATGGGGTTTGGAATATATGAAGTAGAAAATAAGGAATATGGGGTTTCGGGTTTCGGGTTTGGGGTTCTAGGGATTTAAACATAACACTCGTTAAAAATAACGACGAAACTTAAAAATAAAGATGGGGTTTGGAATATATGAAGTAGAAAATAAAGAATATGGGGTTTCGGGTTTGGGGTTTTGGGTTTCGGGTTTCGAGTTTGGGGTTTCTGGTTTCGGGTTTCGGGTTTGGGGTTTTGGGTTTGGGGTTGGGGTTTAGGGTTTGGGTTTGGGGTTTTGGGTTTGGGTTTGGGTTTGGGGTTTCGGTTTGGGTTTGGGTTTGGGTTTGGGGTTTCGGGTTTCGGGTTTCGGGTTTCGGGTTTGGGGTTTGGGGTTTACGGTTTCGGGTTTCGGATTCTAGGGATTTAAACATAACACTCGTTAATTCCACGTAAGCACAAATCGTCGTAAAGTCCTCGTATGATGAAATCGTCGTAAATACCGCGTAGGATTAAATCGTCGTAAATACCACGTAAAAGGATTTAAACAAAACACTCGTTAATTCCACGTAAGCAGAAATCGTCGTAAACACCACGTAAAAGGATTTAAACATAAAACCTGTTAATTCCACGTAAGTACAAATCGTCGTAAATATCTCGTAGTGTAAAAACAAGAAAAAAAAGAAAAGAAAAAGGAGAGAAATACCAGATTAACATGTGGCAAGACTTCCATCAATTATAATACGTAAGTCTCGCCCACATTAATTCTAATATCTTCTCCTTTTCCTATTTTTTTCAAATATTTATAATTTGAATAGGATTTTGCTGAGGAATGTGATTTGAGATAAGGTGTGATTTGGGAGTTTGTGTGTGGTTTGAGAATGAGAGTTGTGGGTATATTTATAGGAAAGCAAGCCTCGTTAATTCCTCGTAAGCTAAATCGTCGTTAATACCTCGTATAAAAAAACACGGGTCTTTGTGATTCCTCGCAATTTCCTCGTAAAAAAAAACACGGGCCTTTGTAACTGCTCGCGATTTCGTCGTAAACTTAAGAGGAATTTGCGACGATATGTAATCTTATATATACACCCGAGCGCTCACTCTTTCTTTCCTCTTTACGTCCTCTCTACTTTCTCTCCATTTCGTAGCAATGGTAAGCCTCTCTGATTCCTCTCTAATTTGGTTAGTTTAGGATAGATTAGGTGGTTAGTATAGGGAATTTAGATAGGTTTGTGGATTTTATGCTATTTAGTGTTGATTAGGTGGATAATGTTGGGAAATATATTGTTGATGTTAATTTTAAAATTTTAATTTTTTTCTCAGGTTGAAAGGAAGACTTACTGCCCATTACAGAGATCTTCGCTCGGTTCTTCAGGTCAAGAGACTGTCCCGAGACTCAGTACACTCAGAGAGTCTCTGGGTCTACTTCTTATAGTGCACCATCGGCTCCTCATGTGCCTTCCTCGATGGCTCATCCGACGATGCCTCCTCCTGTGCCTCCTCCGATGGCACCTCCGATGGCACCTCCGATGGCCGCCGATAATCATCCTGATTTGATGGTGCCTCCGAGTGCTCCTTACTCGCAGTACACTGTAGAGGACATTCTCGATCTGCCAGGCAGAGAAGGTTTACCAGTCATCGACCGAGCGACCGGACGGAACTTTGTGGTATGTTGCATTAATTTTTTAATTCGTTTAAATTTTTTTTATAACATTAAAAAATAATTTATATTTTAAATTTGTATTTTCCAGGTGGGGGGTTGACGGATGTCTTGCATCGGATGTAACCGACACGATCAAGGGTTACTTCTCCATGCCACATCCAAACTGGAGTAAGACGCCTCACTACGTCGAGAAAGGCGTGGTTCAAAATTCTGTTGTAAGTTTCTATTAATTAATTATATATACTTTAATTTTTTATGATTTATATATATACTTTCTAAAAACTAATTGTTAATTTATTTTTCCAACAGCAAAAATATAATTGGGCCTTGGGGATCACCGAGAGGGTGAGGAAGAAGTTTAGCAATGGCTTCGCTTGTTGGACACGGTCTCCAACTGGAAGGGTGACTGGATCGTGAAGGGGTATGAGCGTGGCAAACCCGCTGAGCTCACCACGGATGTGTGGGATGACCTCATCCGTTATTGGCACCTTCCTGATTCCATTAGAATCGCCCAGGCTTGCTCTAACTCCCGCAACACGGTGAGCACGGAAACGGGCCGATGCTTCACACTACGGGCCAAAAACCCCACGCCGGTGTCCGTTTGGAAATGGTAATTAAATATTTTATTAAATAATTTTTTTAATATATATATTTTATTCTAACTTTCTTAAATATTTTTAGGCCAAAGAGACGGGACATCTCCCGTCTTTTATGGAACTTTACGAGAGGACCCACAAGAACAAGGCGGACGTATTTTTAGATGGCAAGCCCGAGCAAATCTACAACGACGTAGTTGCTTGGGTTGAAGACCGCCAGACTCAGCTGACCCAGCAGTCTACCGACGGATTACCCATCACCTTATCCACACTTGAAGTAGATAAGATTTACGAAGAGGTAAATTTTCAAAAAATTTATTTTTTTATTATTCATTTAATATAACTTTAAACTTTTACTTACAATATTTATTTTTTTGTTTTTAAGGTTGTCCCTAAAAAAAAGGGACGGACGTTGGGGATCGGTTCCGTCAACGATGTTCGAGAGCGACATCGTCTTATGGTCAGCGACGGGATGATGAAGTCACTGAGCTGCGTAGAGAGTCCGCTCAGCTGCGTAACGAGTTGACCGCGACAAAATCTCGTATGGGTGGAGTCGAGGGCTTCTTGGACGTTATTGCGGCCACAAATCCGGAATGGGAGTCCATGTTGAGGAACATGCGACAACAACATCCCATTCAAGGCGAGTCATCCGACGTACATAACGAGGCGGATGTTACGAGGAGGAGTGATGAATTCTACCAGGCGTTGAACGACCCTTAGTTTTTTTCGGTTGTTGTATTATATAAATTCAAAACTTATTTATATATAAAATATTTTCATATTGATTTATTTTTATTTTAAATTTTAATTTATTATTAAATTAAATAATTTTAATTATTTTTTAATTATATTTTTAAATTCTGTAAAATAATAAAAACGAAGTAAATTAAGTAGCTAATGCGACCTCTTTACGTGGAAACCTTACGAGGAAATGGCGAAATAGTAAGCGAGTATTTTACGAGGAAACATTTACAAGAAAATAACGAGGAAAGATAAACGAGTATTGTGCGAGGAAATCCTTTCGTGGTTGTTACGTGTATTTTCGCGAGGAAACGCTTTCAAGGTATTTACGTGTAGATTACGAGGAACTTCGTTTCGAGGTATTCTGAAGAAATATAGCGGCGTCCTTACGTGGAATATTGGCGTGGTTTTACGACGAAAAGCTACTGCCGTCTTTACGACAAAATATATTCCTCGCTAAGTTACGACGAATTAGCGAGGAAATATGTGTTACGACAGATGAGTAACGAGCAAACGCGCTTCCTCGATAATTCGTCGTAAAGCCTCTTTTACGACGAACTAACGAGGAAAACCGCCCTCGTTAAGATTATGTTTTCTTGTAGTGTTAACAAATATATTCCACGAAATATATATAGCATCTTCCTAAAGTTTACTGAAGAAATTATTGAATTTGATACCTAAATTTTATAAAATATGCTACAAATTTTGAAAATATCTTTGTAAATTTTGAATAATATCTTTATAAATATGCATATAAGTTAAATTCATGAAAATGCTATATACATTTAGAAATAACTTTAATATACATACAAGTTTATATTCAAGAAATCTGATTAACGTTTATGAAGACATTCACTAATTTAGATTTTTTTTTATAAATTCACGAAGACATAGTACACGTTCATGAAGATTATTTATTTTTGTAAAGAAAAATCGAATCTAAAAGAAAGAAATTGATGAAAAAAAATTTCAATGATATTATTTTCGAAATTTCAATATATATTAAATAAATAGTTTCTCTTAATTAAAACAATAAATGAAAATATAATTATTAGTCACATTTTTATGGTTAACAAAACAAAGTTACCATGTTTAAGAAATCTAATTTGGTTACTTTGACTTCTAATTTGGTTACTTTGACTACATAAATAAAAAAAGCAAACAAAAGTTTAATTTGAACTTCGTTTCTCTCCCTCGCTCCTCCGTGAAAGCTTTTTGATTAAGCTTCCTTCGTCTCCTCCACTGCGTGATCTGTGACTGACTCCCTGAGGAATCTCCTCTTAAGCAAGACGTTCGTTTGTTCAGTTTAGCAACTCAAACTCACACCATGGTCTCCAGCAGAGTATCAGATTCGCCTGCTCCCAAGGCCCATAACGGCAACGTATCATCCTCAGCTTCTGTACAGGTCACCAGATCCCTAGTGACCGATCCTGAGGCCGCTGTTTCAGCTTCCAAATATCACATGTATACAAATTCCGACGACTCCTCCCTCCATTCGTTTCTTGCGAACAGTAGAGTGTATAGTAACGTCGGTCGTAGTCACGTAAGAAGCTCGTCTTATTACATTTGCTCCGAGGTGAAATCCTCTAGGGAGACTCTTGTGGCTGCGCGCGGACAGACGGAGCCCACTATGGTTTGTGTTTAGCCTTTCTCTGTTAAAATCTGGATCCACCATGGTTGATTTGATGATTTTTTCCGCATTAATAATAAAAATGATAGATATAAAAGAATAAAAATGATAGATATAAAATGATTGATAAAAAAAATATTTTCCGGCATTTTTTCCACTAATTTTGGAAGAAAATATAGTGGTGGATATGATCTTTCTTAGAGCTTGTGTTTACAGGTTGTATTTGACATCAGAGAAGAATTGCTTGTGTTGATTCTGTTTTACTTGTATAATGATGGGTGGAACAACAAGGATGTGATTTTTTTTTCTTTACTGATCTTCTCATAATCTTAGTTCATATTACAGGAGCTTAATGATGAAAAGTTCTCTTCTGAAGAAGTAAGCTATATTCCGAGTGCCCCTCCAATTCCCTTGGCAGTAGAGGAATCTGGAAAAATTAAACCAGCAAGTATTCAAGTTTCAGAAGCTTCTGATACCATGTAAAATATAATACCCCATCCGTTTCATTAAAGATAAAAGTTTTAGAAAAAATTTTTGTTTCACAAAAATAGTTTTTTTTTATGTTTTCTATATAAAAATTGTAACTTTCAATAAAATTAATTGGATTTATTGAAAGACTATTGGTTAAAAAGCATTGGAATTTGATAATTTAAAAAAACGATAGATGATTAATGTGTTTTCTTAACATGTATGAAAACACCAACACATCCATCTTTAATAAACGGAAGGAGAAGAATATAAATATTATTGTGTTGTGTTTAATAAAAAAAATACAAGACACATATATATATAGCAGTAACATTAACATAATGCTAATACTAAATAATGCTAATTTTCCTAAATCCTTAAAGTAAATATGCTAATAATATTTAAAGATTATCTTGCTTTTCAAATCTTTTCTTTTAGTCTTCTGGGTCTCTAGGGAGATACGGCCTAATACATCTCTAATAGTTATCTTCAGTCAGTTTTGTAAACAAGTTGGATTGAGCCTTCTATTTCTTATGTACCTTGATACAGCAGCGCTCGTGGCACATCGCATGCAGTGGTTTCCTACGATGCATGTGTGCGACTTTGCCTTCATGCGTGGGCAAAGGGTTGCATGGAGGCTCGCATGTTTCTGGAAAACGAATGTGCTCTTCTACGAGAAGCATTCGGGTGAGTTTATTATTGAATTGTAAATATTTTATATTTCTTTATACAAAACTGAAAGTCAAATTATATGTTTTCATCCACATTCCTCAAAAGTAATTATTGAGTAACAGATGTTTTTGGGGGGTTGAAACTGAATACAGGGTGAAGGAACACCTTTCGCTATCGGAGGAGGAAATGCTGGTGAGTCAATCTTCACAAGCTCCGCACGAGGGAGTTGCACCAAAACCCAAGAAAAACATTGGCAAAATGATGGTTCAAGGTAAAATTTTATTCCATATTCCATCTGCTCTTATTTGGCTGCCCTCCTATAACCAATAGAAAAAAAATGAACTTGTCTACTTCTGCAGTATGGCGTGTTAAAACAGATTTGGATGCAGCTCCAACGGGTAATGGTATATTATATGTAGAGCCATCGCTGAAAAAGATTGAGAAACTCCGGGTTCACTTTTCCAATATCTCAACACGTATATCTTCTAAATGGCGGGCTCTAAAGAAGATCAATCTTCGGGCAAATGGTTATTTTCTTTTACTTAGCATATGTCTTATATATATATATATATATATATACAGTCAGGGCCGGATCTAGAAAATAATTTAACATGGGACATAATAAATAATAATATTTTATATAATTTAATAATTAAATTATATTAGATAACCAATAAATTAAATTAAACTAAATTATATATTATTTAATAATACATCATATTATATTTTAAATGAATCAAAGAAAAAGTAAACAGTTTTTATAGTGTTAAATATTCACTTAAGTAATATTATTAAATTATATATTACACATAATAGTTTCATTATATGATTTCATTTATTTTATTTTTTCTTTTAATTTAAAATTAAAAAGAAAAAACTTAATAAAACTAATTGTTAGAGTAAAATTCATGTAAAGTTTTGTTAATTATATATTAATGTTTGAACAAAATAAATTATGTATTTTGGAATAAAATGATAGTAGACAAAAGAAAATAAAAACAATTGTAAGAATAAAGAATAGTCTTAGGTACGAAAAACAAAACAAAAAAGAAAGAAAAATATATTTATGAACATGTGATTGTAAGTGTTAAAAAAAATGAACGAACAAAGGACAGTTAAGTGGGCTTGAACGTTATTAGGGTGTGGCACAAGGGCACGTTTTAGCCGAAAGAAATGAACAATTAATTTCATCTTTGTAAGCAAATGCTTACAAGATTTATTATATCAATGAGTATGTGGCACGTGCCACACCCTCTCCGTGCGTGCGTCCGCCCCTGTATACAGTATGTGTGGGCGAGGTGAGGAAGATGTAGTTCCATGTTTCGCCATTTCACTGCTTTATGTTGTTTTTTTTTTGGTGAGATGACGTTCATAGATATGGGCTAATCCATTTGATTCTGCCATTCAGAGAAATACTTGTGTAGGTTAAGATTGAAAAGCTCAACTGTAGATGACGCCGTTATCATGCAATCCGGATCCGATGAAGAAGGCCGTGTTTTGTATGTACTTATATATTTGACATTCTTTCCTCTCTTCCATTTCCATCTATGTGGTGTCTGACAAAGTACATGGAATTTCAACAGCTTTCTTGATAGTCATGAAGATGATCTGATAGTTGAAATATTTGAATCAAAGGGGAAGGAATTTGGGCGTGCGCTTGTCCCGCTAGCTAAAGTTACTGAAGTTTCCGTGAGTCATTTTACGTACCTTTTTCATTTGTTAGTACGTTTCAAATGTTTCTAATGAAGAATGCATACAGGCTTATTCACTTTCCTGGGAGTCTGTATTTCGTGAGCCGGGACATCAACTTGTGGGAAAAATCCAGATCCATTTTGACTATTCAGCAAGTTCTGATGATAATAGCCATTTGAAGGTGTGTTAGCGACCTCTCTCTCTCATTATATTTGGTATCTGTGATGATCTCTCTTTTTGTTTGCTTCCTCTAATTAAGTGGATTGGCATCTATCTGTAACAGACTGAGAGACTACCTCTTCTCTTGTTGATAGTAACTAGATAATTTTACTCAGAAAAAATCATTTTATAATAGTTGTTAATTTTATTACAACATGGGAGCTTCATGGTTGTAAAAGAGCTTATGAAAGTACATTCTGCTCCTCTCTATGTTCATTAAATGAAACGTTCCTCAAATTTATTGACAAAATCTATCTTCTGTTTTAAGTATGTGTATCCTCTGCAGATTATGTGTATGAACACACACACACACACATATATCTATCTATCTATATATATATATAAAACTCATTGTATAGTGTTCAGAAGATTTGGGTGTATTGATTTTCTTGTTTCATCTTCCTGTAGGGTTGTTCCGTTGCGGAAACAGTCGCATATGACCTAGTCCTGGAAGTGGCCTTGAAAACGCAGTGGTTTCAGCAAAGAAAATTGTTGTTATATGGTTCATGGAAATGGCTTTTGGAAGAATTTGCCTCCTACTATGGGATTTCAGATGTCTACACCAAGCTCAGGTATACCGCACTCACTTTCTCTTCTTCTTTTTTTAATCATTGGAGGATATGCTATAACTCGGTTTTCTCTATCGTGTTTGGTTGCATTAAGATACTTGACCTATGTGATGGATGTCGCTACACCGACTTCAGACTGTCTCCATTTGGTGCATGACTTGCTAGCACCTGTCATCATGAAAGGAAATGGCAAGGCTACCTTGAGTCATCAAGAGGTAGATCCTCAATCCTATTATTTTTTTCTTTTCGTTTTGTTGTTTTGTGTGAATCTTGTCTCAAGTTAAGCAATATTTGTGTGTTGTTCACCATTGTATTCATAGTTGTGCATGCAATGATGAATGACAGAGTAGACTTCACGTAGTTGCTCACATTGAAAATTTAGACATGAAAATACCAAGTTATTTCTGTTTGCTGTTGATTTGTTTTTTTGTGTGTAAGCATAGTAGTCTTGTCATACAAATGCTTTTTCTGCTTCTGAACCGCTTATGAATCTCCTTTTTTTTTCCTTTCAAAAGAATGGGATCCTAAATGAAATCAAGAACCAAACCGAGCAGATTCTGAAGCTGGTCTTTGAGAACTACAAATCTCTTGATGAGTCTTCTTTCTCTGGAATGAATGATGTAGTCAGTTCTGCAACAGGAGTTCCAGCGCCAGCGCTCGCTCCGGCTGTTAAAGTGTACATGCTTCTGCATGATATATTGTCTCCGAAGGATCAGAGTAATCTTTGTAATTACTTCCAGGTAAAGCATACACCTTCTCAAATGCCTTACTTTACTCTTGGTTAATTTTTCTCATCTATTTGGCATCAATGCTTTTTATAGGTAGGAGCAAAGAAGATATCTAGAATGCATATGGGTGAGACGGATGAGTTTGTTACAAACAACAATGATCCCAATTTTTGGGATCCTTCTTCAATGTCGTCTGCTTACAAGAAAATGACTATGGTCTGCAAGAATGTAAAGAACGAGATTTATACTGATATTGAGATCCACAATCAATATATACTTCCCAGGTTAGTATGCAAGTGAAGAAAGTTAGGTTCAGCTAGTCTAGTCTTATTCAACTATTTCCAAACAATTGATATGAAAGGAGGTCTTGTAGCATCTACCTACAGGTGTTGATTGCCCAATGTTTGTTATATTGTTTTATGCAGCTTTCTTGACCTTCCAAACTTGTCAGCATCCATATATAGCACTGATCTCCGGAACAGACTTCGAACATTCCTTGTTGCATGCCCACCGTCTGGTCCTTCACCAGCAGTTGCAGAGCTTGTTATTGCAACTGTAGAATTTCAACGTGATCTTTCCAGCTGGAACATTGGGTAGGTCATTTAGATTATTGACTGGCAATTTGTTATTGACTGGCATAATGTTGTTATTTTGCAGTCCTATCCAAGCTGGTGTTGATGCAAAAGAATTGTTCCACCAATATGTTATGATTTGGATTCAAGATAGACGCCTTTCCTTACTTGAGTCATGCAAACTTGATAAGGTATATACTCCCTCTGTTTCACGATACGATGATAGACTTTTTAGTGTTTTAATACCTATCAAAAAAACACATTAAATCACTATAATAAATGTATCTTTTTTTGTAATTTTCAATTTTCAATAATTTTTAATCAATAATAATTTATTAAAGTCAATTAATTTTTTTGAAAATCACAATTGTTTTATAGAAAATACAAAAAGTCTATTTTTGTGAAACAATTTTTTTTTTCTAAAATATCTAACTTAAGGAAAGGGAAGGAGTATATATATATATGGCTTCTCTGCGTGGTTTTCTTCAATTCTAAATCAAAACTGTGGAGAAGTAACAAATTTTTTTGCTGGATGTGCGTCCTTATGAGCTTATGGTGCATCATTGAGTAACTGACTCCTTAGTGTCCATTAAAAAAACCTATCATTCAATCAGGTACAATGGGGCGGAGTCGGGGCACATCGTTCAACAACCCCATTTGTTGATGAAATGTACACCAGGCTGAACGAAACCATTCAAGACTATCAAGTTATCATTTCTAGCTGGCCCAAATGTATCTTTGTCCTGGAGAGTGTAAGTTTCTCGATCGATGCCTTACGCAACTGTGAAAAGTTTTCATGTGTATTCTTCCATTGCATGTATATAAGCTACAACATAGATTGTGTTTCTTTTAGGCCATTGCTGATGTTGAAAAAGCAATTGTGGAAGCTCTGGAGAAGCAGTATGCAAATGTCTTATCACCTCTAAAAGAAAACTTGGCTCCAAAAAAGCCATATGTAGTTCCGGATGAGGTGAGTACTTCCAACACCTTTTTCCTTAAAATTAATGAAGATCTGTTTGTTAAAAAGTTTATTTTATCCGCTGGTGCAGCTGGGCATTTTATTAAACACTATGAAGAGAATGCTTGATGTTCTACGGTACAATATAGAGGCTCAATTCAAAGCATGGTCTTCATCATGCATTCCTGATGGTGGGAACGTAGCTCCTGGGGATCGTCTTTCTGAGGTGACGGTGATGCTCAGAGCCAAGTTTCGAAGTTACCTTCAAGCTGTTGTCGAAAAACTCGTACAAAATGTGAGTCTTATGTTTTCTAATCTTGTTTGGTTTTAGCATGTTTTGAGATCCTAAAATGCACGTGTTGTAATAGTTTATCTTTTTTTTTTTTATTGTTTTCTACAAAAGGCGACAACGTTGAAGAAGATTCTTCGGGACTCTAAGGGCATCAGCAGTGGTCTCCACTGCGCCTGCTCTAAAGAAAGTGTTGGAGAATCAGACATGCATAACTTGAAGGAGCAGCTCACCAACACACTGAATAATCTACATTCGGTTTGTGCGACGCATGTATTCATCGCATTGTCTCGAGGATACTGGGATCGTATGGGAGAGGTCAACTATTTCAATAGTGTCTCCTGAGTTTTGTTTTGTCTGGCGTGTGTGTGTTGGGAGAGCTGATTCTTCTTCTCTTGCCCCCATGACAGATTGTTCTAAGCTTTTTGGAGAACAAGAGAGAGAGCAAAGCTTGGTATAAGGGTCCTAGAGTTGCTGTCTCTGTAAGCCCCCCACCCCCCCTATACTTCTGATTGCATTACTCTAAGACTTTACCTGATCATCTTAATAAATGGTGCATATTCGCAGATGTTAGACGATACATTTGCAGCAGAGATGCAAAAGCTACTAGGAGATTCGTTGAGAGAGCAAGACCTGGAGCCTCCGAGATCGATTGTGGAGCTTCGCTGGATTCTTTGCAAGGACATTACAGTTAATAGAGGCAAGTCTTTCGACTACTAAATATCAAACGCCTAAAATGCTCAAGATTACTTAGCTCGAAGCTGCAAGTATTTTGCTTGCTTGAAGCTGTAAGGTTTAATAAAATGTCAATATATTGCAAGACTGGTATTAACTCCGATATGAGTTGTGATAAAGAGTAAACAGCAGGATGTAAGTGAAATACAAAGCTATCTTTTACCAAAATTGACTCAAACCCAAGGAGAATAAGTCTCGGATTAATCTCTTGGCAAACAAGTATCTGCGTTGGATCAAAACAACACCAAACTATGTGGTGATGTGAAGAAGACTGAGATCAAACCAATGGTGGCGGCTTCAGAAACAAAACAAGCATATATTGAATTGAGATCAAACTAATCTTTAACATTGCACGTTGAGGATAACATCACAGAGAAGAAGAGGGAAACAAATGGCATATGTACAGATAAAATCAGAAAGATATAAAACATTCGCTGAGTTGAGGCTGTTTTAACTTATGAGCACCATGTGAGTGAGATATGTCTTCTCAATTCACACAAGCTTTGATATGGCCTTGCACGACACCCAGAAGGCTTTGGATGCAATACTCAGGATCATCGGGTTTTGATATATCCTGTTAGCCAAAAGAATTAAAACAGACTGGTGAGAATTTAAAAGCAGTCAGATAAACAAACTAATGATTAAAAAGAGAGTGTGTTTTTTTGCTAGATGTATACCCTATGGCAGTTGCACTCCAGGATGCAACGTTGTAAATAACTTTACTTCCTTCCCATGCTTTTCGAAGCTTCCCCTTTCGCTTCTTTACTGAAAACATCGTGCTAAGTGCTACATTGCATTTTTTCATAAGCAAACCACTTAGTACACATTCATTGTTTCTAATTGTGTGGCACATGGAAGTTCAAGATTTTACCTTTCTGAAGCTGATCAGGTGATATATCCTATACAAAGAACAACACACTCAGAATAAGTTGATGAGACATGGAAACAGAACAGAGATACGAGAACAGGCCGTTATGTACCTTAGTCTGCTTAAGGGAAGATAAATAAGTAGCCATGAAACAAGCTATACCATCAGCTATATCTTCTTCCCTAACAACAACATAATCATCTTCCGTTTGACCCTCACCCCATACATCATCTTCACTAACTACATCCCAAGAGCTACCATCTTCTGCCAAAATTCAATATAGTTATTATCTCTACAAACAAGTAACCAAAACAGAACTGTAATGAAAAGTTAATTACCAGGAAGATCTTGGAGAAGTGAAACTTGAGCTAACTCAATCTTTTCCCGAAAGTCATGACCTTCGACTCTAGATTTGATGAGATCATAAAACTGCACAAGAATCATGGTGGTATCATGTTCAAAATTCTAACTGCCAATCGATTAAAAGGAGCATACTTTATCGGCTTCAGGATCTCCTTGATCGGATTCTTCCTTCTCCGGCGAGTCGCTATTATTATCATCCTCTTGGGACGAACCGCTGGGTTCGATTCCATCGCCGCCGGGACCTGTTTCGGCGAGATTGAGGAGCTCGAGAGCTCTCTGGCAATCCTCGAGCAGATTCTGCAACGTCTTCCGCTTGACACGAATGCTATCTAACTCCACGCGGTTTACTGAATCAGGAGTCGAGCTGGAGACCTCGATTTCCATGGAACTGAGAGGAAATTCTCTGGAGGCGTGGAAGATCGCGAGAGATGGAGAAGACGATTGATTTTGATTGATTGTCTTCGTCGTCTCCACCCTTTGTCTTTATTATTTGTTTAATTTTAGCAGGAAAAAGAAAAAGAGGATAAAGAGAGTCGTAAGTAGTAAGACAACAAGCAACTACATTAAATTGTCAGAAGAATATTAGAATCTTCTTATTGAATCTTAATATAGATAATTAACAAACATTGCTTAACAAATTTAATAATTGTAGATCATTTAAATATTGAGTCAAGTTGGCATTCATACAATCGATTTAAAGTTTAAACCACCCTGCAAGCCATAATTACCTAGCCTGTTTCCTTAATCAAATTTACAGAAACCCACAATTATACCATAAATATATCAACATCAAAAATTAAATTAGAAAAAAATAATGGGTGCTTACTTTGCAGGATTGATATCTATTCTATTAATTCTCCACCATGACCAATTGATAAAAACTTTTAATGATACATAAATATTTAGTATAACTGCATCAAAATATAATAAATTAAAGTAACCATTTTTTAAATTGCCTAATATTCGGCAACTGCTTTTTGTAACTGCATCTTACATGAGTGTTGTCGAGAGATGAAAAAAATTTGGGCGATAGGCTTTGTAGGTCTGATTTACAATATCCATTTTAAATTGCGTGATATATTATGATGTATAATATTTTTTTGTTTGCTGTAATATTATGTGTAATAATAACGTTATTATGATTATATATGAAATTAAATCATGAAACTTTAATGAAAACATATAATTTGCATTTATTTAATTACTATTTGATTAATAAACAAAATTGTAACTGTACTTTGTTATTTAAGGAAAAATCTATTTATTTACAAGTAAAGTGTAAAATTAGTATGTGATGATTATGACACAAATGTATAGTCATGAAACATAACTAATTTAATATAATTATCAAAATTCTTAATAATAATATTTTAAAATGTTTTATACAAATATGATTACAAAGAAAAACGCAAATATGTTTGCAATATACAAATCTGATTACAAAAAAAAGAAGCAAATATAAAAAATAAATTTCTAAGAAAATATGTAAAACGAAAAAGGAAAATTGTCAAAAATATCACTTTCATGATACCACTTTTCAAGTTTACACTAATCATTTTTACCCTTATTTGTAAAGAGAGAAAAAATGCATTTATAATTAATGTTATATAAATAATATAGATTTAGGATCAATACTATTAAAACACAAGTATGACCAGTTGATAAAAGGTTGTGTCCAACTAATTATTTACATGTTTTACTCTTTCAAAAAAGAAAAAATAACTTCTTAATTTATGTAGCATATAATATTATGGTTTTAAAAGTTAAAAACATAACTACTTATTTGATGTAAAAAACGTAACTCCCTATTTCTTTGGGTAGTGGGCAATTTGATAACCACATATTACTTTTGAAATTAACATTAACGGGTTTTTAATAGATTATTCGATTAAAAATATTTGTTAAATGTCCTATTGATAGATTATATCTCTTTATTTTTTATAATTGCATCAAATTATATCATAACTCTAACCATTTTACACACAAAGATGATTACAGATAACACAATATAAAAATAAATTTCTAAGAAAATATGTAAAACGAAAAGGAAAATTGTCAAAAATATCACTTTCATGATACCACTTTTCAAGTTTACACTAATCATTTTACCCTTATTTGTAAAGAGAAAAAATGCATTTATAATTAATGTTATATAAATAATATAGATTTAGGATCAATACTATTAAAACACAAGTATGACCAGTTGATAAAAGGTTGTGTCCAACTAATTATTTACATGTTTTACTCTTTCAAAAAAGAAAAAATAACTTCTTAATTTATGTAGCATATAATATTATGGTTTTAAAAGTTAAAAACATAACTACTTATTTGATGTAAAAAACGTAACTCCCTATTTCTTTGGGTAGTGGGCAATTTGATAACCACATATTACTTTTGAAATTAACATTAACGGGTTTTTAATAGATTATTCGATTAAAAATATTTGTTAAATGTCCTATTGATAGATTATATCTCTTTATTTTTTTATAATTGCATCAAATTATATCATAACTCTAACCATTTTACACACAAAGATGATTACAGATAACACAATATAAAAATAAACTTTTTCTAAAAAAAAAATAAAACAAAAAATATATCGTTCTTTTGAAGGGATCTATTCATATAGGTTTAATCCAACTATTTTAATAAAATAGACTAAAGCCTCTTACTAATCATTTAAAAAATATTTTACACAAATATGAATACAAAGAAAATACAAATATAATTAAAAACACTAATATGAAAATTAAAATGTTAAAATAAAATGTAAAACAAAAATATATCGTTCTTTTGAAGGGATCTATTCATATAGGTTTAATCCAACTATTTTAATAAAATAGACTAAAGCCTCTTACTAATCATTTAAAAATATTTTACACAAATATGAATACAAAGAAAATACAAATATAATTAAAAACACTAATATGAAAATTAAAATGTTAAAATAAAATGTAAAACAAAAATATATCGTTCTTTTGAAGGGATCTATTCATATAGGTTTAATCCAACTATTTTAATAAAATAGACTAAAGCCTCTTACTAATCATTTAAAAATATTTTACACAAATATGAATACAAAGAAAATACAAATATAATTAAAAACACTAATATGAAAATTAAAATGTTAAAATAAAATGTAAAACAAAAATATATCGTTCTTTTGAAGGGATCTATTCATATAGGTTTAATCCAACTATTTTAATAAAATAGACTAAAGCCTCTTACTAATCATTTAAAAATATTTTACACAAATATGAATACAAAGAAAATACAAATATAATTAAAAACACTAATATGAAAATTAAAATGTTAAAATAAAATGTAAAACAAAAATATATCGTTCTTTTGAAGGGATCTATTCATATAGGTTTAATCCAACTATTTTAATAAAATAGACTAAAGCCTCTTACTAATCATTTAAAAATATTTTACACAAATATGAATACAAAGAAAATACAAATATAATTAAAAACACTAATATGAAAATTAAAATGTTAAAATAAAATGTAAAACAAAAATATATCGTTCTTTTGAAGGGATCTATTCATATAGGTTTAATCCAACTATTTTAATAAAATAGACTAAAGCCTCTTACTAATCATTTAAAAATATTTTACACAAATATGAATACAAAGAAAATACAAATATAATTAAAAACACTAATATGAAAATTAAAATGTTAAAATAAAATGTAAAACAAAAATATATCGTTCTTTTGAAGGGATCTATTCATATAGGTTTAATCCAACTATTTTAATAAAATAGACTAAAGCCTCTTACTAATCATTTTACCCTTATTTGTAAAGAGAAAAAATGCATTTATAATTAATGTTATATAAATAATATAGATTTAGGATCAATACTATTAAAACACAAGTATGACCAGTTGATAAAGGTTGTGTCCAACTAATTATTTACATGTTTTACTCTTTCAAAAAGAAAAAATAACTTCTTAATTTATGTAGCATATAATATTATGGTTTTAAAAGTTAAAAACATAACTACTTATTTGATGTAAAAACGTAACTCCCTATTTCTTTGGGTAGTGGGCAATTTGATAACCACATATTACTTTTGAAATTAACATTAACGGGTTTTAATAGATTATTAGATTAAAATATTTGTTAAATGTCCTATTGATAGATTATATCTCTTTATTTTTTTTAGCGTGGTTGTCAAGGCAGATAAAAAGCTGTTGACTGTTCTCTTCCCTGATGGTCGTGATGGACGTGCCTTTACACTCAAGGTTCCTTCAAAACTTTGCTTTCCTTTTCTGGTTTTATCTCCTCACTCTTGCTACTATCAGTTGCATCCATCTCATTTTTTATTTGATATTTTTATATTGCAGGCTGACACTATGGAGGATCTACATGAGTGGAAAGCTGCTCTAGAACACGCTTTGACACAAGCACCTAGTGCTTCTCATGTTATGGGTCAAAATGGTATCTTCAGGAATGATCAATCAGATGCCCCTGCCGGTGTTGATGAACATAGTATGTTTGTCAAAAATTTCAATGGTTTTTAGTCCTTAAACACCATGTATAGTAGTAACATGATCTGTTTTGAGTGCTGAGAGAGTGTCAAAGAGTAATAAAAGGCTCATAAAGAATGTGGGCATAGTTTAGATAACCGGTGACATCCAGTGATGCATTTTTCCATATTTCTTACAGGAGATGAGGCACCAGCAAGACCAACCGTACTTGGAAGACCAGTTTTACTTGCTCTAGAAGATGTTGATGGAACTCCGTCTTTCTTGGAAAAGGCACTTAGATTTGTTGAAGATCATGGTATTAATTAGTTTCATGCTTTCATATTGCTTATCTTTTAGTCACAGTGATCATTAAAGGAAATACTTTAATCTTGCAGGAGTCAATACAGAAGGAATCTTGAGACAAGCCGCTGATGTTGATGATGTTGAACATCGGATTCGTGAATATGAGCAAGGTTTGAGTTTATGCCTTTTCTTGATTTACTGCATTGTGATTTAGTATTTAATATGTAGTCACTTTGGTTCAGGGAAAAATGAGTTCTCTCCAACAGAGGATGCTCATGTTATTGCTGATTGTCTTAAGGTACCTTCCACTTATCACTACAATGCTGAGTTATATCCATTGCTGGATCTTAAATATCTCTAATTGTATCTATGAATTTTCAGTATTTTCTTAGAGAGTTGCCTTCCTCTCCTGTGCCTGCATCTTGTTGCAACGCTCTTCTGGAAGCTTGCCGTAAGTTTTATCATTGAGACATCTTGAATCATTCCTAGTTATCTAACGCATAACATCATCAGGTACTATCCGTGGTAATAGAGTCAATGCTATGCGTGAAGCAATATGTGAATCATTCCCTGAACCAAATAGACGCCTATTACAAAGGTAGTCTCTTATCTATTTTCACTATTAATCTCCGATCAAACCTAACAGTCCTCCTTCTGAAGATGCTCAATGTTGATCTATACTTGTGTGTGTGTTCCAATTCTATGATGAGAGTTGTTTTATAGAAGGTGCAGCATTTCCAGTTTCGGCTGGGGATAGCTGTTACATCATGTGAGGTGGGTTATACAGGCTGTGCTTACTGTGGAGGCTACAATATCACCTCCTTCTGTTTCATTTTCAAACCTATGCTACTTCGATTGTTTACCAAAAGCATGCATGAGTTTAGGAGTAGCTTTCTTGAGGGTTCTTGATTGGTGCTAAGCTAACTATACTGCAAAATTTGTATTTATTTGGTTCATAAGTTTCATAAGGTTTACTTAACACAGGGCTTGGGTGGACATCTTGGAAGAAAAGATGGTTTATCTTGACTCGTACTTCACTGGTTTTCTTTCGAAGTGACCCGGTAAACTTTCATATTCTGATGATCAAGGGTTCTGCCAATTGTTTTTTGTTTGTCTTTCTCAGTAGGTTTCTGTTTTATTTTATTTACAGAGCGCAGTCCAACAGAGAGGAGGTGAGGTCAATTTAACCCTTGGGGGAATTGATCTCAACAGTTCAGGCAGGTTAGCTTATTGTCTTGAATCATCACTTGTTTTCTTTCGAAGTGACCCGGTAAACTTTCAGATTCTGATGATGAAGGGTTCTGCTAGATGTTTTTGTTTGTCTTTCTCAGTAGGTTTCTGTTTTATTTTATTTACAGAGCGCAGTCCAACAGAGAGGCGGTGAGGTCAATTTAACCCTTGGGGGAATTGATCTCAACAATTCAGGCAGGTTGGCTTATTGTCTTGAATCATCACTTGTTTTCTTTCGAAGTGACCCGGTAAACTTTCATATTCTGATGATCAAGGGTTCTGCCAATTGTTTTTGTTTGTCTTTCTCAGTAGGTTTCTGTTTTATTTTATTTACAGAGCGCAGTCCAACAGAGAGGAGGTGAGGTCAATTTAACCCTTGGGGAATTGATCTCAACAGTTCAGGCAGGTTAGCTTATTGTCTTGAATCATCACTTGTTTTCTTTCGAAGTGACCCGGTAAACTTTCAGATTCTGATGATGAAGGGTTCTGCTAGATGTTTTTGTTTGTCTTTCTCAGTAGGTTTCTGTTTTATTTTATTTACAGAGCGCAGTCCAACAGAGAGGAGGTGAGGTCAATTTAACCCTTGGGGAATTGATCTCAACAGTTCAGGCAGGTTAGCTTATTGTCTTGAATCATCACTTGTTTTCTTTCGAAGTGACCCGGTAAACTTTCAGATTCTGATGATGAAGGGTTCTGCTAGATGTTTTTGTTTGTCTTTCTCAGTAGGTTTCTGTTTTATTTTATTTACAGAGCGCAGTCCAACAGAGAGGAGGTGAGGTCAATTTAACCCTTGGGGAATTGATCTCAACAGTTCAGGCGAATGAATGGAGTCCCCATGCATGCACCAGCATTATTCAAATGATAAGTTGTTTTATATGAATGGGCCACGTAGCTTTTATCAAAGAGGTGTAAAGATGTCTGTATATATAATAAATAGTCAAAGGTGTCACCATTAACAGAAAGTAAAAGAGAGAGTGGTGGATGGTCGTGGTCGGCACGATACACCAATGCAAGGGTGTATTAAGGTTGTCATTTCTATTCCCTTTGTTCTGATTACAAAATCAAATAATTATTATCCCAAACTTACTTAATAAAATGTACTAGTAATTGATAAAGACTAGCTAGAGACATTTGATATTAACTAGCTTATACAAAGAAGGCGTTAGCAAAAACTATAGATTAAGAGAGTAATTATAAGAGTGGACAATGTGTATTTTTATGAGAGAAGAGGTCAAAAGATAGAAGAATGGAGAAAAATGTTTTTCCCTCCAAGAAGGGAGGGAGCTGATGATGCTGACGTGTACAACTCTGCCGAATGATGGAAACAAACAAAAGACTTCCTCTGTTTTACGCCCACCATTTTCGCTTCACCTCTTCTCTCTCAAAAACACCGTTGAACACATCAAAATCCAAATCCCTCTCTCTCTCTCTCCACCCTAATTTTCTAAAACAATTATCATATTCATCCGCTAGATCAAAATCAAATTTTTGTTTATGATCTGAGATCGGCTATCATCATCATCATCATCATCTTCATTCTTTTCTTTTTTCTCCCTTGGCCTTAGAGCTGCAATTCAATTCAATGGTGTGACAACTAGCGTTATATCAAAGCTATGGCTAACAGAAACAACGGAGAATCTTCTTCTTCTTCTTCTTCACAGCCTCCTCAAGTCCAGCCACAACAACAACAAAATGCTAATGAACAAGACCCGGAACGTCATGTCTGTCTCTCTCTCTCTTTTTTTTCTGATTTTTTCATTTATTCATCTCCGATCAAACCTTAATTGTCCTCCTTCTGAAGATGCTCAATGTTGATCTATACTTGTGTGTGTGTTCATAGGGTGACACCTGTAGTTTTCCTCCTGCACAGTCTGGAAACACAGATCCTCGTTCCCGTGCTGGCAACACGGTAATTACTTTCTTACATTTTGAGCTTTCATATAATAATAGCATTCCATTAGCTTTTTTTTTGCGAGGTGGATCGGTTTTATACACTTTTTTTTTTAAATGTAAACACACAAATATATAATCACGTAAAAATGCAAACGAAACGAAACAATATCCTTACTGTTGCTAGTATATTGTTTATGTTAGATATCTCAGTGATTTTTGGCTTTACTTTTTGTAGGTATTCAAGAGTGGACCGCTATCTATATCCTCAAAAGGTCTGTTTACTTCTTAGGATACTGAGTTTCGGAGTTTTTTCTTGATTGGTGCTAAGCTAACTTTACTGCAAATCTGTATTTATTTGGCTTACTTAACACAGGGCTTGGGTGGACATCTTGGAAGAAAAGATGGTTTATCTTGACGCGTACTTCACTTGTTTTCTTTCGAAGTGACCCGGTAAACTTTCAGATTCTGATGATGAAGGGTTCTGCTAGATGTTTTTTTGTTTGTCTTTCTTAACTTGACTCACACGGAAATTAGGATAGGGCTCAAAGGTACAGAGTAAGGGTATCTCAGTATTTTTTTTTCTGTTTAATATTTACAGAGCGCAGTCCAACAGAGAGGAGGTGAGGTCAATTTAACCCTTGGGGGAATTGATCTCAACAATTCAGGCAGGTTAGCTTATTGTTTTGAATCATTCTTTTGTTTTCTTACGATAAGTCTTTTAACTGATGTATTATGTAAATGTCTGGTTCGGTGTTACTAACATCATTTAACTTTGGACTTTGTTTTTGTGTAGCGTGGTTGTCAAGGCAGACAAAAAGCTCTTGACTGTTCTCTTCCCTGATGGTCGTGATGGACGTGCCTTTACACTCAAGGTTCCTTCAAAACTCTTCTTTCCATTACATCAAGAACCATTAAGGGGATTCTATTTGTGGAATTATGATTTAATTTTTTTTTTCTTTGCAGGCTGACACAATGGAGGATCTACACGAGTGGAAAGCTGCTCTAGAAAACGCTTTGACACAAGCACCTAGTGCTTCTCATGTTATGGGTCAAAATGGTATCTTCAGGAATGATCAAACAGCAGATGCCCCTGCCGGTGTTGATGAACATAGTATGTTTGACAATTTTTTTCCAAATGTTTTTGTCTTTAAATACTTTGTGTGTTTAAAGAGTAATGAAAGGCTCACAAGAATGTGGACATAGTTTAAATAACCGGTGACATCCAATGATGTATTTATCATATGTATATATACAGGAGATGAGGCACCAAAAAGACCAACCGTCCTTGGAAGACCAGTTTTACTTGCTCTAGAAGATGTTGATGGAACTCCATCTTTCTTGGAAAAGGCACTTAGATTTGTTGAAGATCATGGTATTAGTTTCAGCCTTTCATCTTGCTTTACTCCTTTTATTTTTTTAGCCATTTTGAGCAGTAAAGGAAATACTTTTATCTTGCAGGAGTCAATACAGAAGGAATCTTGAGACAAGCTGCTGATGTTGATGATGTTGAACATCGGATTCGTGAATATGAGCAAGGTTTGAGTCTCTGCATTGTGATTTTATCTTTATTTATCTTAATATATATTAATATGTAGTCACTTGGTTCAGGGAGAAATGAGTTCACTCCAACAGAGGATGCTCATGTTATTGCTGATTGTCTTAAGGTACTTAGCACTTGTCACTACATTGCTGAGTATAATCTTAGCTGGATCTTAAATATCTCTAATTGTATCTATGAATTTTCAGTATTTTCTTAGAGAGATGCCTTCCTCTCCAGTGCCTGCATCTTGTTGCAACGCCCTTCTTGAAGCTTGCCGTAAGTTTACCACTGAGACATCTTGAATCATTCCTAGTTATCTAACGCATAACATCATCAGGCACTATCCGTGGTAATAGAGTCAATGCTATGCGTGAAGCAATATGTGAATCATTCCCTGAACCAAATAGACGCCTATTACAAAGGTAGTCTCTTATCTATTTTCACTATTAGCTTATGAAAGTTTAGAGATGAAACTTGTTTATGTGCAAAACCACCAGTAACTGAATCTTATAACCAGCATAAACCATTTTTGTTATTAATTGTGTTTGTTTGCTTTTTTCCTCTTGCAAGGATCCTGATGATGATGCTGGTTGTGGCCTCTAACAAAAATGTGAACCGGATGAACACCAATGCTGTTGCAGCTTGTATGGCACCTTTACTTCTTAGACCTCTTCTGGCTGGGGACTGCAATATTGAAAATGATTTTGATGTGGGCGGTGATGGTTCTATGCAACTTCTTCAAGCAGCTGCTGCAGCAAATCATGCACAAGCTATAGTGATTACATTGTTAGAAGAATATGACAGCATTTTTGGAGTAAGCTTTTACAAGGACCATTTCAGTTTTTACACCAGTGTAGTTATTATATTCAGACACTGACTCCTAGCTGCATATATGGTCTATGTCCGCAGGAAGGTTCCTTGTCAGCTGGATTGTACTCTGACTCAGAAGAGAGTGGTAGTGAAACGGAGGAGGGAACAGATGATGGTGATGATGTTGAACATCGGATTCGTGAATATGAGCAAGGTTTGAGTCTCTGCATTGTGATTTTATCTTTATTTATCTTAATATATATTAATATGTAGTCACTTGGTTCAGGGAGAAATGAGTTCACTCCAACAGAGGATGCTCATGTTATTGCTGATTGTCTTAAGGTACTTAGCACTTGTCACTACATTGCTGAGTATAATCTTAGCTGGATCTTAAATATCTCTAACTGTATCCATGAATTTGCAGTATTTTCTCAGAGAGTTGCCTTCCTCTCCAGTACCTGCATCTTGTTGCAACGCCCTTCTGGAAGCTTGCCGTAAGTTTACCACTGAGACATCTTGAATCATTCCTAGTTTTCTGACACGTAACATCATCAGGCACTATCCGTGGAAATAGAGTCAGTGCTATGCGTGAAGCAATCTGTGAATCATTCCCTGAACCAAATCGACGCCTATTACAAAGGTAGTCTCATCTATTAGCTTATGGAGGTTTAGAGATGAACCTGTTTTATGTGCAAAACCACCAGTCACTGAATCTTATAACCAGCATAAACCATTTTTTGTTTTTAATTGTGTTTGTTTCTTTTCCTCTTGCAAGAATCTTGATGATGATGCAGCTTGTGGCCGCTAACAAGAATGTGAACCGGATGAACACCAATGCTGTTGCAGCTTGCATGGCACCTTTACTTCTTAGACCTCTTCTGGCTGGGGACTGTAATATTGAGAATGATTTTGATGTGGGCGGTGATGGTTCTATGCAACTTCTGCAAGCAGCTGCTGCAGCCAATCATGCTCAGGCTATAGTGATCACATTGTTAGAAGAGTATGACAGCATTTTTGGAGTAAGATTCTACTTTCCTGCATAGTGACAACCTTGGAGGCAGTGTGAAAGAACCATTTCAGTTTTAATACTAGTGTGCTTAATTTCGGACACTGACATCTAACTACATATATGGTCTATGTCTGCAGGAAGGTTCCTTGTCAGCTGGTTTGTACTCTGACTCAGAAGAGAGTGGGAGTGAAACGGAGGATGGAACAGATGATGGAGACTATGATGATGATGAAGACTATGATGGCACACAAGGATCTGGTGACTACACAGATGAGGAAGAGGATCTTGAAAATGAATCTGATAGATCATACAGTGAGAGTGAAGCCTCAGCCGACACTCCCCATGACCATAAAGCACGGCCCTCTATTCAGGTTCAATAACTAATCCAGTTTCCTTGGTCCTCACTCTCCATCTTTATTTGGCGATTGTGTTTGCACGAATATTAGACATTTTATATTTTGTTCATGTTGCAGATAACTGAAATTACAAGCTCTGAATCCACCCCAAAAGGAAGTACGGAGCCCCAAGTTCCTAAGAAGCTTTTATCCAGCTCTAAACGGTCTTCACTACCACGGCATGATGATGCAAGAAAGGATGAGAATATTTTGGTTAAAGGTTCTGATAATACAGAGGTAAAGGCTATGTTAGAGGTCTCAAAACTGAGGATAAGAACTCATCAACTACATTATCCAGTGCACCAGGAGGAAGTAAAAGGCTATGGGGCCGTGCCCATGTAAGTTTCTTTTCTAGTTTCTTGATGTGGTTGCTCTAGCTCGTAAGGGATTCAGAAGTTAAGTAAAACTTTGGTCTTTTAATGTGTCTTAGGGGAGGAAAAACCTTTCGATGGAGTCAATTGATTTCACACTGGAGGTGGAGGAAGATGAGTAAGTATCATCATCTCTACTAGTGACAAACATCTTTGTTTAGAGATCAATACTCAAAGGGAGAGCTTGTTAGAACTTTATACTTGTTTAGAAGATTCTGTAAATCAATGTGGCCTACTGCGTCTACATGGGTACTTAGAACTGACAATGTTTATATATTCTGCAGTGCTGACATTGAAAGACTTGAATTAACCAAATCAGAGCTACAAAACAGAATTGCAGATGAAGTCAGGATAAGTCCATTTGAGTAATTATTGGTGACTTATAACGAGTATGTGAACTGTAACAACCTTCATTTTTTTTCTTTCTCTGGGACAGGTTAAAAACAATGCAGTTCTACAGGCTAGTTTGGAGAGACGGAAGAAGGCTTTGTACGTGAGGCGCCAAGCTCTAGAGAACGATGTAAGCTTATTACAAAACCATATCCTAGCTTATATATTACAAGTTGTTTGAGTTATATGCTTTTACCTTTCTTCCTCTAGGTGGAAAGACTACAAGAACAGTTGCAGAAAGAGAGAGACAGGAAGTCAGCTCTTGAAGCAGGACTTAACATGTCGAAAGGGAACCAACCTATTCCAGAAACAACCGATGAGAAGGTTTCTGTCTAGCAACTTGTTGATTTTTGCTTGGTTCTAAAGTTACGTATCCAACTTGAAAGACATGTTTGTTTCATAGTTGAAGAAAGATCTGCAAGAAGTAGCTCAGGCGGAGGCTGATATTGCCAACTTGGAACATAAGGTTGATGATCTTGAGAATAGACTTGGTCAAGAAGACATTAAAGGCTCTGGTTCACCTCATGGTGGCAGCAGAGAATCTAGGAGAAGTCCAGAGCACAATGCAAAGATGTAAGGATTCATCAATCTTTGCTTTAAATCATATCAAAGGTAATGAATAGTCTTTTTTTCAACTTTGTCACACAGGAAGGAGAAGCAAAAGGATACTGAAGCAACCTCTAGTAATGTTTCCGAAAGGTCTATGCTCAAGGTAACACTGCAAAAGTATATGTCTTACAAGTCTGTTTCTTCTTCCGTTATGCACTACAGCACGCAACGTTTTGCAGGATGGGCAAGGGTCTGCAAGAGATGATGAGATAGAGAAGATACAAGATCCACGGAGCAAAAGCTCGCAACAAAGCTCAAAGCTTACGGGAATGTCTAAGAGGTCTGGCACAAAGGGAGAGGTAAGAAACAACAACACAAACATACCATTAAATTGCAACCAAACTAGAAGCTGAGTTACTAATAAACAAACAGGGAAACACAACAACAACAACAACAACTTCTGCACTTTCCAAATTGTCAGTGCGGCTCAACTTCCTGAAGGAGAGACGGAGTCAGATCGCCAACGAGCTCTCAAACATGGACAAAGGAAGAAGCTCAGGGCAACCCAGTCCTTCCACGGAGCAAAACCAAAGTGTGCAAGAACCTGAAAGAGGAACAGGGTCAAACCAAAACCAGAACCAGGATTCAGACAGCAGCAAACTCCAAAGCCCGCATGTTCTTGACAGAGGAAGATCCGACAACGGAGGGACAGAAGCAGAGGAGGATCTGGAGGAAACCATCCCAGCACTACACCTAGGACCTTGTCCAGATGATCTCTTTTTTTAGAGCTGCTGGCTAACCCCCAACTTCCTCAGATGTACAGCCACCACTTAACTCCAGCTCCATTTACTTGCTTATTCATTCTTTCTCTTGCTTCAAATACCAAATAAACTTTCACTTTTTTGTTTGCGTGTTCTTGATTGTGCGTTGGATATTTATTGGTAGTGACATTGACATCAGTATAGAAACCGAAAATTGAATTGTATGTAACAACAATGCTTGAACAAAAACAGAATAAACCAATTTAAATAATCATTCCTATCAATGCTAGTAAATCATCTTAGTCATCATCATCATCATCTTAAAGAATAAAAGGACTTGCTCCAATGTAACAAAGAGCACAACAGTGAAAGGTCCTTTGCCTACAAACCGTAGGAACTACAGAGGAGATCCCACCTTCCACGAAACTTTTGACGCCCATTGTTGCCGCAAAGGTGGAAACTTTATTAAAAGCTGAAGGAACAGAGAGAAGCTGAGAGATGTGTGAAGAAGATGAAGAGAGAGTGGAAGGAAGTATATGTAGTGGTTTTTTTCATGACAAAACAAAATACGTCGCCTGAGAGATTCGAACTCTCGCGGGGAAACCCCATGTACTTAGCAGGCACACGCCTTAACCACTCGGCCAAAGCGACTTTTTGACTTTTAACACAATAACGTTTTTTAGATGCTTCTTAACAAGTTGGCATCACTCTCGCAATGGACGTGCTTAGCTTCTATTACTTGCTTTAGAAAGGCTTTAGCTCCACACCATTTGACCATTCCTTCTCTTCTCCCAAAAAACCTCTGCATCTAAATTCTAAGAAGCATCAGTGTAACATTTAAAATGGGGCTAGTTTCAGAGAGTTGCCACTTTCGTATAAGGGAAATGTTGCATTTTGTGTGTTATGGCCATATGTCTTTGTAGCGTCATTCCAACTCTTTCATGTTATTAATTGTCTTCTCCATAATCTCAAGAGCTGGAGAAGTGGTAAGAAGATAAGTACAAAGCGTTTTTCACCCTTCCATATACGTGAAAGGAACAACCAATACCATACATTTTAAAACCATTTTCATCGTTGAACTATTGTTTTTTATCAATATGAAAAAGTAAAACCATCACCGGAAAAATACTTGTCTAGATAAATTAAATTAATAGACTTCCTGGTCTTGACGGCAAATTATTAAAATAAAAACAGTTTCTGTTGGCGGTAAAAAGAAAAAAGGAAAAAACTATTTCTGGTAATAAGAAAAGTAATATTCTTGCTAATTTCTTCCTCCTTCTACCGAAGAATCTCTTTATTCACTTTTCTATCTTCCTTCCTTCCTTCTTTCGTTCGAAACCCTAAAATCAGAAAGACCTTATTTTTACATTATCAGAGAACCAATCAGCTTGGGCTCTCCTCTCGAGGGTTTTGTTAATTCGTGTGATCTTTGATTTTGATTGGGTCATCGTTTGTAAGCTTACCCACCAACGGATCAACTTTGAACGATTCTCTGCATGCCTAATCTCTGTTTCTGATCCTCAAAGTAACCTCCTTTCCGGCCAATACGCCGGTGAAACCTATGGTTTGTGGTCAGATTCGGAGCTTCAATTGTTTGTGCATCTGGTGGAGAGGATAAATGCTCGTAGTTTTGGATCTCGGGCTCTCAAGTCTTCTTTACCTCGTGATCTCTCTTGTTCTGCCTTTGGTAGCTTTCGTGGTACGGCGGAAATGGAGGCTGGCTGCTCTGAGAAGGGAGGAGATTCGGAGACTTCTTATCCATGCGTCCGAGGAAGCTGCGAGGGCTGAACTAGAGGCCTCCGTGGAGTTCTCTCCCGTTTACGTTTACGTCTCTAATAGCTTTCAGTGTCCCGTGTGCTATTCTCCTGCCTCGACTCGTTGCTCTCGCTGCAAAGCCGTTCGGTATTGGTATGCATATATCCTCTCACTTTGTGTGTTAGCCTTTGTACGATCATATTATGAAAGATGATACATGCCTCATAATCTTCCCATTTTGCTTTATCCCAAAAAGTTGGGTTTTAACAATGGCAAAGCCAAGCTCCAAAAGCTCGCCGACATCTTTTCTCGGACGGCTTGATGTTGCGCAAAAATAAACCGCCGCCCTTGTGGCATTGGAATAGATTGATAAAGTTGCCCATTTCGATAAATACCGTCGGTGATAAGTAGCCAAATGATACTCTCTTCCATTGACAAAGAAAGTGACTTGCGGAGCTTGACTTTTATTATGTCATCAAAACAGCGGGCGATCAAGAACATTGATATCATTTAAGGTACGAGGTCCAAAAGCATGTCATATCCATAGATCATATGAAGCAACCAGCCTAACGATTGTGGGTTTTCCGAACCACGAATATTGCCCTTTCCGCGGTGGGACAATTCTTCCACTCCCAATGCATACAATCGATGCTTCCTATCATCCCGGAAATCCACGAACCTCACCAATATCAAGTAGACGTTGAAGATCAGCGGTGTTGGTCTTCTTAGGTACTCCTCGCCGAATAAATATATTATTCCTTCCACAAAATGTTCCACACATGACCGAGTAGTAGTTTCACCGAACCGGTATTCACAACGCGATCACCGCGCAGCATACATATGCCAAGACCAATAGGCTGCGGTACACTTCTAAGTGGAGAGAGACTAAGCCTTCCGAGAGCATCTCTTTTGTTGAAAGAATTCAACTTCATTGGAGAGTCGATCAACAATATGCATGAACAATGGCTTGTTCATTCTAAATCGTCGCCGGAAAAGGATATATTCGATATCATTTGCAGCTTCATATATATATTTTTTTTTTCCTTTCTTCGATTACCATAAGTAATGGCAAAATTTCGAAAGCCCGCCGCGAAACTAGCCACCGCGTGAGTCGCCAGCCCATCTCTCATCAATCCGCTCTCCACTAACTTTTCCTTGAACTGGTCGTACGACGCGAGCTGAGCCGCCGTCACAATCATCGCTCTGTTAATCGTCAGCGCCGAGCCGCGCCACGAGCTCATCACGCCTTCTTGCTTCGCCATGCTCCTGATCGCGTCTCCTACCCCCCAAGTAGTTACGACGCTGCGTTTATGGAAGCCTCCCGTCCGCTTGCTGGGTTTCCGACGGCGGCTCCCGCCGGCGATCTTCCGAGTCAGACTTAGCTTACCCGACTCGGGATCAGCCCACTTGTTTTTCGGCACCTCGTAAAGGCCCATCCTTGTGGTGGCGGAGACGCCGGAGAAGAGCGCGGCGGCGCCTTCCGTTTTGACGAGACTGACTCCGAGAGAAAAGGGTCCTACTTTAGCCGTTTCGAGAAAAGCTGGAGGAGAGTGACTGAAGAAGCTTCGCCGTGGAGCTGAAGGCGGACCTTGATGAGATCGAGAGGGTAGAGTTGAGCAACCGGCGACTACAGAGGCGATCCACGAAGCTTTTGACTCCCGTTGTTACTGTAAAGGTGGAAACTTTATTAAAAGCTGAAAGAAAAGAGAGAAGCTGAGAGGCTGAGAGCTGAGAGATGTGTGGAGAAGATGAAGAGAGGGGAAGGAAGCACTTGTAGCGAGACGCGGTTTTGTGTTGCGTCGTAAGAGCTAAAGAGCTGTTCATGTCAGACCGACGATTGCTTTTACAAATTGAGTATATCCATCTCGTTCGTTTTCTACTATCATATTATGGAGTATGATACATGCTCTCATAATCTTCCCAATTTTTGCTTTATCCCAAAAAAGTGGGTTTTAACAATGGCAAAGCGAAGCTTGCAGACTCCAAAAGCCCGCCGACATCTTTTCTCGGCTTCTTGATGTTGCGCAAATAAACCGCTTCTGGCATTGGAATAGATTGGATGTTGCCCATTTCGATAAATACCGCGGTGAGATAGTAAGCCAAATGATACTCTCTTCCATTGACAAAGAAAGTGACTCATGGAGCTTGACCTTTATTATGTCATCAAAAAAAGTGGCATCAAGAACATTGATATCATTTAAGGTACCGGAGGTCCAAAACGCATGTCATATCCATAGATCATATGAAGCAACCGCCTAACGACCATTGTGGTTTTCCAACCACGTGAATATTGCCCTTTCCAAGCGGTGGGACAATTCTTCCACTCCCAATGCATACAATCGATGCTTCCTATCATCCCGGAAATCCACGAACCTCACCAATATCAAGTAGGCGTTGAAGATCAGCGGTGTTGGTCTTCTTAGGTACTCCCCGAATAAATATATTATTCCTTCCACAAAATGTTCCACACATGACCGAGTAGTAGTTTCACCAGTCCGAGGTATTCGCCAACGCAAGATCACCGTAGCATTCATATGCCAAGACCAATAGTGCGGTACACTTCGAAGTGGAGAGAGACTAAGCCGAGATCTCTCTTTGTTGAAAGAATTCAACTTCATTGGAGAGTCGATCAACAATATGCATGAACAATGGCTTGTTCATTCTAAATCGTCGTCGAAAAAGATTTTCGGATATGTTGGTGTATCACTGAAATAATCATTCCATAAACGTACATTGCCTTCTTCTCGGTTTCGTTCGATATAAATTCGTTTTTTTCTTTTTTTCCTTTCTTCTTCTTGATTACCATAAGTAATGGCAAAATTCTCGAAAGCTTGATCAAAAAATTGATCAAAAGCGTCATCAAATGCGTCATCAAGTGTGTTATCAGAAGAAGAGGCCATGAGATGAGCCTTGTTTAGAAAAGGAAATATAGAAAATGAGAAGGGGTGATAGAAATTTTTTTTAGAACGAGAGAAGAATATGAGAAGGTGATAATAGATGTTGTCCGTTCTTTATATAGAATTTGAGAACACAAAGTTATGAAAAAATAACATTACAATATTTCAATACAAGACAAGACTAAAATAAACCCGTGAGTTTCAATACAAGACAATACAAGACAACACAAAGTTTTCCACTCCCACTCCCGTGACTAAATTATACGACAAGAGTATGCAAGGACTGTTGCATACGACAAGGTTTCCACTCCCACTCCCGTGACTGATGCATACAAGTTGTGTAGGGATCATGAGAGAAAGTGACAAGCCCGTGAGTTGCAAGGAAGTGACAACACCTGCAAGATAGGAGACACAATTAATTAGCATCAGATTATTTGAACAAGAAACAGAGCAAGGCAACAAACAAACACGAGCAAGGCATCCATTACTAACATTACTAACAAAGACGAGCAAGGCATCACATAACAAACACGAGCAAAGCAACAAACGAGAAGGCAAAAAACAGAACAAGACATCACATATACTAACATTACCATTTAGAGTTTAACATCATAACAACAAGGCATCACATATACTAACATAAACGGAAACATATACTAATTTAAACAGGAGAAACGAAGCGAAACAAACCGAGAACCCAAATCTTCCTAGATGTCAACTGTACAAAGCAACTCATTAATGAGTTTCTTCTTCAAAGCTTCTTCATACTCAGCCAGTGGTTCGTTTTTTGCAAGTAGACTATCCAATAGCTTCATCTTGGTCATCTTTTCTTTCAAAGCCATTTCTTCCTTCTTGATGCTCCACATAGACTCAAACGCAATCAATGCCTTCGACTATGCCATCTTCTTCTTACCAAACCCCTTTGCCGCCTTAACACCCGGTGGTCGATTGCTTCCTTGATCATCTTCAGCTGTGGTGGTTTCATTGACCTGAGCTTGATGATTGGGCACCGTCTTCAAACTTCCTTCTTCTTTTAGCTTGCTTGGGTTTTGAAGTAGAAACCTCGCACCATTTCTGGTCATTTCGAAGCTCTTTCCAAGCATGTTCGAGGTTGAATTTTTTCTTGTGGTTGTTGTAGAAGATCTCATGAGCTAGCTTCACCACATCATTCTCATTTTGACCGGACTTTTTCTCTCTGCTTGCTGCTTCATAAGCCCCACAGAACTTGTTCACTATGTCGTTAATCTTCGCTGCGTTGCTGCGGTGGCTCCACTCTCTCGTTCGCATCTAATTCCAGGACTTGCCGCAGTAGCGCGGCAATCCTTTCCGAAAGTGCCACATCGCTGCTCATTCCCCAACAGGGTCCTTGTAGTGTTGAGCCGAGCTGATGAGCACAAGGTCATGTACTGGACTCCACTTCCTCCTTTCCTTACGCTCTGCAGTTTGTTCGACACTCTCTTGGGAAAAACCGAAGACAGTTTGTTGTTGGCTATTGAGAAGCTCAACAAACTTTGAGCTTTGGCTATATTGATTACAATCCATATCGGAATATGGATTGTAATGAGGGAAGAAAGGATGTGTTTATAGAAGAAAAGAAAAAGCATTGAACATACCCAACCACAATTGAGTAGACACATTTCTAACACATTAATCACACCTAAAGCCACTTCTATCTAACGTTAACACCCAACCATATTTATTACTAACCTAAACATTTATCACAACCATTACCTCAAAGCCATATTTATTACAGAACCTCAACCATAACAATTTATTTCACACGGCAATGAAATTGAAAGAGACAGGACAGGTTGTACCTCAAAGGCAATTGTAGTCCTCTTCATGAAGAATCTTGTTCATGTATCTTGATCAGCTCCCTTGATCCATCCATCCTACTACACAAACACATACATATTTAATTAGCAACAGGCGACAAAGATACACACGACAAGGCATCAGATCATTGGCTATAGAAACAGTGAGAGAACGTAAGTACAGAGCAAGGCAACACACGACATTATATAAAATCACAAGGCATCACATTTGTCTTAAACATCATATACAAACACAAGGCATCACAGAGCAAGGCAACATACGACAGTATATACAACCACAAGAGAACAACACCATTAACTCAAGAGAACAACACCATTAACACCAGTATATACAACCACAAGGTCACAGAGAACTCTTGCCTTAAACGTACACAGCCTTAAACAATCATGACATTTTTCATCTCTAGCCTTAACATAAAACGATCACAAACAAGGATAGAGAGAATGCAACAAAAGGTTGAGAAAACTTTTGACCCGAACAAGAACGATTCAACACTTCTTAGAGACAGGGACCACCATAACAGAACATGCAACACAACAAACAATCTAAGCCATCCATGAATTGAACGATTCAAACTTGAAAAAAAAAATAACTTAGCTTTAGATGATTCTTCATCGATCAGAGCCGCCGAGCGAGAGAAAGAGACGAAGTGATTCGTCGTCGAGGAGAGACGCCGACTGAGATCACGCCGTTTTACCCCCTCGAGGAAAGACGCCGACTGAGATCACGCCGTTTAACCTCCTCCATGAGAGCCACGGAGAGAGAGAGAGAGACCGAGTGATTCTTCGTCAATCAAATCAACGGAGAGAGACGCGAAGAGAGACAACCGGAGTGTTGGATCGTCGAGGAGATGAACCGAGGTGAAGTGATGAATCGTGGAGGATCAATCGACGGAGCGGTGGAGAAATCAATCGTCGAGAAATCAAGGGATCCTTTCTTTCGTCGGACTCCAGAGAGAGAAAGGAGAGACCAAACTCTCTATTGTTCTAACACGTGTCTGCTAAGACGCGCTTCTCCAACTCTCTAATTAAGAGCCGACGCTTCAGTTAATTCTGATTTTTCTTTTTCTTTAATTACAAATTATGCCAAAAACCTTTATTAAGAACCACCGTTAATGGTGGTCTAACTATTAAAGTAAAACAACTTGTCCAAGTTAAAATAGGCGTGTGTGTGACAGACTCGACTCTAAGACGGCCTTGCTTTTGGGCTTAATACAAGAATAATTGGGCTTCTTAATTATTCTAAAAAGGTTTCGTGGAAAAACAATATTCGTCGCCTGAGAGATTCGAACTCTCGCGGGGAAACGCCATGTACTTAGCAGGCACACGCCTTAACCACTCGGCCAAAGCGACTTTTGTCTCAGAGCTGATAAACAATATTAAAGAAAATTCGGAACTCTGAAATAAATCTTCTTCACTGTATTCCTCCGTTGGAAAGGACGATCGATATTTAAGAGATTAACTAGATTTTGACCCGCGCTTTCAATTGAATGAATATTTAGTAAATGTCACATTTTCATATATTTGTGTTTTATTTTATAAAAGACTTAAAAATTTTATTTTTATTTATCGTATTTCATTTTAAATGACTATTTATGTTAAAAAATTAAACTTTATTTTTTAATGAATTAAGTTGGTATAACTCGATAAATTAATTTTATTATGGGGTTAATATTTTAATTAAAAATTATATACTTTTAATAAAGATTTATACTTTTCAATAAAAAATTCAATTATTTTTATGAATACTTAAATTATATTACTTCTTTCAACTTTGTCACGCAGGAAGGAGAAACAAAAGGATACTGAAGCAGCTTCTACTCACGTATCGGAAAGGTCATCACTCAAGGTAAAACACATTTGAAACATTGATATATATATATGTGTGTGTGTGTGTGTCTTAGCAAGTCTGTGTCTTCTTCCTCTGTAATAATGCACTACAGATCCGTAACATTTTGCAGGATGAGCAAGGGTCTGCAACAGAAAACGAGACAGAGAAGCAACAAGATCCACGGAGCAAAAGCTCGCAACAAGAAACTTCACGTGGCAGCTCCTCAAAGCTTGCGGGCGTGTCAAAGAGGTCTGGCACAAAGAGAGAGGTAAGAAACAAAACAAAAATATAACACCATTAAACTACAACCAAATATCGTTCAGAACTAGAAACTGAGTACAAATAAACAGGGAAACACAACAACAATTGCTGCACTTTCCAAATTGACAATGCGGCTCACCTTCCTGAAGGAGAGACGGAGTCAGATCGCGAGCGAGCTCTCAAACATAGACACAGTAAAAAGCACAGGACAACCCAGTCCATCCTCGGTGCAAAACCAAAGTTTGCAGGAAACTGAAAGAGAAACAGGATCAAACCAGAGCCAGAACCAGAAGGATTCAGACAGAAACAAACTCCATAGCCAACATGTTCTTGACAGAGGAAGATCTGAGAACGGAGGAGACAGAGGCAGAGGAGGATCTGGAGGAAACCAACCCAGCACAACACCAAGGACCTTCTCCAGATGATCTCTTTATTAGAGCTGCTTTAACCCCAAATTCCACAAATGTACAGCCACCATTTAACTCCAGGTCCATTTTACATGCTTATTCTTCACCCCCAACAACAAATAACATATTCATTCTTTTAGTCTTCCCTTCAAACTACACCTTCTATTTTGTGTTGTTAACTCTGCGTTTGATATGTTATTTTGGTAGAAACATTCACTCACAACGGTAAAGAAACAAAAACTGATTTGTATTCGAACAACAATGCTAGAGCAAAAGTATATTAAAAATGAGTATATTAAAAATGAATAAACCAATACAAATAATCCCTATCAATGCTAGTAGTATTCGTCATCATCTTCAACAATAAAACAAACGATAATCAAAAATCACGAAGCAGCTTCTTGACTTGCTCCAACGTAACAAAGAGCACAACAGTGAAAGGTCCTTGCCTACAAACCGTAGGAACAAACCCTTTATAAAGAGCCATCGGCCCTTCCGCTCTAACCGTCTTCACCGCACAATCCCACGCGCCTCTATACCGAGCCTCCCCACCACGCGCATCCACCTTCATATTCATCACCCTCGTCTTCACCACATCCACGGGATTCGACGCGACAGCCGCCACGATCCCCGCCGCGAAACTCGCCGTCACGTGAGTCCTGAGCCCGTCTCTCATCACCCCGCTCTCCACCATCCCTTCCTTGAACTGGTCGTACGACGCGAGCTGCGCCGCCGTCACTATCATCGCTCTGTTGATCGTCAGCGCCGAGCCGCGCCACAGGCTCCCCACGCCTTCCTGCCTCGCCATCCTCCTGATCGCGTCTCCCACACCCGCGTAGCTGCGACGCTCCGAGACGGGAAGCCTCCCGTCGGCTTGCATACGCACCATCGCCACGTCGGCTGGGTTCCCCACGGCGGCTCCGATCCCGCCACCGACTAGCCCCGCGGCGATTTTGCGGGTCAGACTCAGCTTGCCGGACTCGGGATCGGTCCATCTGTTCTTCAGCACCTCGTAGAGACCCATCCTGGTGGTGGAATAGAGAGTCTGCCGGAGGAGAGTGGCGGAGACGCCGGAGAAGAGCGCGGCGGCGCCTTCGGTTTTGACGAGGTTGATTCCGAGGGAGATGGGTCCTACTTTGGGAACGGAAGGAGTCGTCTCCAGAAAAGCTGGCGGAGAATTGTTGAAAGCGAGAGCTGGACGGAGGAGAGTGACGGCGGAAGCTTCGCCGTGGAGCTGAAGGCGAACCTTGATGAGGTCGAGAGGGTGAGTGGAGCAACCGGCGACCACAGAGGCAATCCCACCTTCCACGAAACTTTGACTCCCATTGCTACAAAAGTTGTTTTTTTCTTGTAATGTTAAGACCAAAACTGAAGGAAAAGTGAGAAGCTGAGAGATGTCTGAAGAAGAAGAACACTGGGAGATTAAGTATTTATAGTGAGTTTTGTGACGCGGTTTTGTGTTGTGGAGTAATAAGAGCAGAGCTGTTCAATGTTGACGAATAATTTTTTTCCAGCTTCTTCGCAGTAGGATCTGCGAGTGATGTAATCATTAAAGTAAACCCTAATTTGCTGTTAGGATTCAAGTCAGACTCGCCGGTTTTAAAAACTAGTCAAAGTTAAAAGATGTGTGTGTGCGAGGCGGCCCATTGTTTGATATTTGGGCTTAAGTCAAAATTAATTGGGCTTTTAAAGCCTTCTAAAAGGTTTCACAAAAATTACGTCGAATGAGACTTTCTAACTCTCGCGTGCACAGCAGATGTACTTAGCAGGAACACGCCTTAACCACTCGGCCAAAGCGACTTTTGTCTGAGTGATAAACAATATTAAAGAAAATTGAACTCTGAAATAAATCTTCTTCACTGTATTCCTCCGTTGGAAAGGACGATCGATATTTAAGAGATTAACTAGATTTTGACCCGCGCTTTCAATTGAATGAATATTTAGTAAATGTCACATTTTCATATATTTGTGTTTTATTTTATAAAAGACTTAAAAATTTTATTTTTATTTATCGTATTTCATTTTAAATGACTATTTATGTTAAAAAATTAAACTTTATTTTTTAATGAATTAAGTTGGTATAACTCTGATAAATTAATTTTATTATGGGGTTAATATTTTAATTAAAAAATTATATACTTTTAATAAAGATTTATACTTTTCAATAAAAAAATTCAATTATTTTTATGAATACTTAAATTATATTAAGAAAAGAAAAAAATAATAATTAAGAATAGTTGAAAAAAAATTATTTGAACTTGGACTCAATGGTCCAAAGGAAAAAAAAAGGTGAGAATTGAATCGATTTTTAATAGGCCCAAATGGCCAAGAGAGATTTGATTTGGGCTGGATCCAAAATAATGACCCAATATAGATTTGTTATTAATATTACTTAATTGCCCTTAATGAAACATGCAATGTTAGTGAAGGAAACATGCCCCTAAGGTAATTATGACAATAGGATCCTGCTTTAATAGTATAGATATGTTAAAAATAAAAATACAGACATGACTCATGAGTTAAAAATGTTTTCATGGACGTTGTTTGGTATCACTCTTTGCTTAAACACCACCTTAGATGTGCTTAAATTCCACCTTATTTGTTTCTACATGCATGGTTGACCGTAACTTGACCATCCCTCTCTCATCTCACAAACCTGTGCATCTAATTTCTAAGAAGCGTCAGTGTTGCATGTAAATGAGCTAGTTTTAGAGGGTGGTTACCACTTTAGCAAAAAGGGAGGTTACGTCTTAACAGGCTTCATTCCAACTCTTCATGTTATTAAATTAATTGTCTTCTCCATGTATACTCTAGAGAGTTGAGAAATGGTAAGAGGATAAGTATAAAGCGTTTTTCACCCTTCCATATGCGTGAAAGGAACCACCATATTTTAAAAACCATTATCATCGTTGAACTGTTATTTTTATCCAATATAAAAAAAAAAGAGGAAAAGCATCACCTGAAAAATTTGTCTAAATAAATTAATAGACTTCCTGGCCTTGACGGCACATCATTAAAATAAAAAATCAATTTCTGTTGGCGGTAAAAAGAAACAAGGAAAAATAGTATACCAGGTAATAAAAAAAAAAAAGAAGCAATATTCTTGCTAATTTCTTCCTCCTTCTACCGAAGAATCTCTATTCACTTTTCTATCTTCCTTCCTTCCTTCCTTCCTTCCTTCCTTGCTTCGTTCCATACCCTAACCCAGAAAGAAAGACTTGATTTTTCACATTTTCAGAGAACCAACCATCTTGGGCTCTCGATTGTTACTTCATCATTTGGAAGCTTACCCACCAGCGGATTCAACTGTAAACGATCTTCTGATATCTCTGCATGCCAAATCTCGTTTTCTGATTCCTAAAGTAATCTCCTTTCCGACCAATTCGGCGGCGAAATCTATGGTTTGTGGTCTGATTCGGAGCTCCGATTGTTTTGTGCATCTGGTGGGGAGGATAAATGCTCATAGTTCTGGATCTCGGGCTTTCAAGTCTATTCCTTTTGATCTCTCTTGTTCTACCTGTAGTCGCCTTCGTTGTTAGGCGGAAATGGAGGCTGGCTGCTCTGAGAAGGGAGGAGATTCGGAGACTTCTTATCCATGCGTCAGAGGAGGCTGCTAGAGCTGAGCTAGAGTCCTCCGTCGAGTTCTCTTCGGTTTATGTCCCTAATAGCTTCCAGTGTCCTGTGTGCTATTCTCCTGCCTCTACTCGTTGCTCTCGCTGCAAAGCCGTTCGCTATTGGTATGCTAGATATCCTATCGCTTTGTGTTGGCCCTTGTATGATCTTAAATTTTGATTTTTGCATTTCATTCTCTGGTGGGGTGTGGTGAATTGGAGTAGTTAAAAGGGAAGAATTAGTTGTAGTACTCAAAGTGCATCTCTGTTATCTTTTCAGTAAAGTGTTTTGATTTTTCTATGTCGGGATAATATAATGCGTAATTAATGGAGAAAGTGTTCTGTTGATAATAAATTTATGTCAGTTATCTAGCTTTTTACATTGTGTCTTAAATTATCAAGCTTTTTCCCATTTCTCCTTACATGTATGTCTTAGTATTGTTTGTTACATCTGATACTTTTTTTTTTTTTTTTAATTTCAGTTCCGGGAAATGTCAAATTATCCACTGGCGGCAAGGTCACAGAGATGAATGTCATCCTGCTTCAGTCTTATATAATACAGATGATGAGAAAAGTGACTGTGATTTGAAGTTCAGAGAAGGAAATGAAGGGCTTACTCCTGATGAAACTCTGTTGCTGCATACAGAACAGGCTACTACTGTACAAGTCAGGGAAACAATACTCTCTAATCCTGTCTCATCTCCTGAAGATGGGGGTGGAGAAAGTGCAGACAACAAAGATGAACTTATGGATAAGGAAGAAGCTGTTTCCGTTGCGGAAACATCTGGATCATCCTTTTCTGGCTTCTCCTCTTCCCCTCGTAATGACTCTGGTGATGATGATATTTCTTTTTGTGAGAGCTCCAGTTCATCTGATTCCGAGATATCAGAGCCTCCACGTGATGCTCATGTTTCTGTAGAGTCAGAGGAGACCTGTTTCAGCAATATTGATGATGTGAAATCCAAACCGTTGTCTCCTAAATTTGTGCAATTGGTTGAGTCTGCAAATGACCTTGCTAGTTTGCCTAAGTTGAGTTTGCATAAACCTGGGGGTGATGCTGGGCAGAACCCGAGCCAGTCAAGTAGCTTAGTCTCTTCGGTAGGTACGGATGGGCATCCACGATCAGCTGATCCGTCTCTTATGAAGTCATCTGATTTTTGGGGTACTGCTCTTGGATCAGTAGAACGTGTAACTGAGAATTGTGATGGTTCTAAATCTGGTGAACCTGGTAAATCTTCTCTGCATTTATCACTTGGCTCCTCTAGGGACATCTCAGCTGCTGAAGTTTCTCATAAGAATAAAAATTCAGAAGAAACTACTAGGGCTGCTTTAGGGACTCGTAAATTTTCTGGTGGAGTAAATTTAAAAGAAAGAATTGCCAAAAGATCTGATGAAGCTGAAATTTCTTTACCAAGATCCTCTTCTCTTGATGTGCCGAGTCAGTTGAATCCCACTGTTTTATCCACTGTGACACTTCAGAAGTCAAAGAGCACCAGTGCTGGAAGCGGCTTTATGTTGGCCCCTATGAAGGTTGGGGAAGTCCAACGTTTGTCATCCAAGGCCTCAGATACTAGGGAGTGTGCTGATGCTATGAAACATTCTGCTCTAGGTGCAAAATCTGGGAGAGTTCTTGACCATCAGAAACAGAATGGTGTTGCCGTTCACCCTATAAATTCTCTAAATGGAAGAAGTGGCATGAAGGCGTCGCTCCTGAAAGCTGTAGACCAGTGGACTAGACCGAAGTCATTAGCTGAGAATGAGATAGCAGGAAACCATAGTCATAAGGTTATCACTGCGCTCTGTGATACTATCATCATTCTGCAATACTTATTTCCTACATCAACAAATCAACACAGCTATTTGTTCTTATCAATTCGTTTGTGTGTATGCAGGGGCTCTTTTCATATGAATTATTTTCTAAGCTGTATACAAGTAAAATTGAATTCCAGCCTTGTGGCCTCATCAATTGTGGCAATAGGTAACCCCAGTTTCTCTTCTCATAGTCTTTTTAGTCTGGGAATAATGCTTTCTGAAGAAGTGTATGTTCTTTTGTCTCTGTTGTAATCTTCATCTTCTGTTGTAAAAGAACTATAATTTGTAGCTCACACTTGCTGATGGAAAAAAGTTCTTCTTTTCGTGCAGCTGCTTTGCTAATGTTGTCTTCCAATGCTTGATGTTCACTGCTCCTCTGACCACATACTTCCTCCAACAACTCCATTCTAGAACATGTGCGTCTCTGGTTCTGTTCTCTTTTCTTTTCTATGTGATATATGTTGCTCATTTGATGTTTAGCTATCATTGTTATATCAAGCTCTTAATAGTTCATTTAACCGTTAGGTCCAAACAAAGAACAGTGCTTCACCTGTGGGTTTGAGAAGCTGGTCTTAAAGGCAAAAGAAGGGAAGTCTTCACTGTCCCCTAATGGGTTGCTATCACAGCTGCAGAGTATTGGAATCCGTCTTGGGAATGGCAAGCAAGAAGATGCGCATGAATTCCTTAGGTGAACTGACATTTCGCCTATCAAATAAACTTTAATGCATTATCTGTATATTACAACTGGAAGAACTTGTTTTGATTTCATTTTCCTTCCCATTTTTTCTTGCCTTTTGCAGGTTTGTCGTCGACACAATGCAGTGTGTGTGCATTAAGGCATCTGGATACGATATGCCAAAGACTAAGAAATTAGAAGATACTACTCTCATTGGTTTGACATTCGGTGGATACCTCCGATCAAAGGTGCTGCTAACTATTACATTTGTATTTGCCGCATTATACATTGTTTTTGAGGAACTAGTAGTGCTGATCGTTTGTTTTTTCTTGTAAAACAATAGATTAAATGCATGAAATGTCAAGAAAAATCTGAGCGGCTTGAGAAAATGATGGATCTGACAGTTGAGATTGATGGTGATATCAGCACATTGGAGGAGGCTTTGCGTCGATTTACAAGAACTGAAATATTGGATGGAGAAAACAAATATAAATGTGGCAGGTCTGTCAGCGTTTCCTTTCCATGTGATGAACTTCTTATGGTCGTTTGATACAGTTCCTTGAGGCATTTCAAGTCAAAGTTATATCTAGTACATTCATGGTCGTGTATTTGCCTACTAGTTCTAACCAATCAACTGCAACCTCTTATCCGATTCTGGTAGTAGGATTTACATTCAAAAGCTGATCGAAGCTAAGCTTTTTTTTTTCTTTGTGTGAGCAGGTGTAAGTCCTATGAGAGAGCCAAAAAGAAACTGAAAATCACAGAGCCTCCGAATGTCCTTACAATTGCACTAAAACGATTCCAGGTAAATAATATCTTCAGCGGAGACACGGGTTGTTATGTTGGGTCCATCTGTGTTTTTTGTTTGTTAGCTCACAATTTTAGGAAACTTCTTGCAGTCTGGAAAATTCGGGAAGCTAAATAAGTTGATTAGGTTTCCAGAAACTCTAGATTTGACTCCATATGTCAGCGGTGGAAGTGAAAAATCACATGACTACAAACTCTATGGAGTTATTGTTCACTTGGATACAATGAATGCAGCATTTTCTGGTCACTACGTGTGCTATGTTAGAAACAGTCAAAACAAGTGGTACAAAGCTGATGATAGCACGGTAAGAGTTGTGAATTAGTTTCTAAGTAAGCTCTGTTTTGAATATTGTTACATTTGAATAAAATTTTCTAAGTTTAATTCTTCTGTTGTGATTATCTTCAGGTAGTAACGTCTGATGTTGAAAGGGTATTGACAAAGGGAGCGTATATGTTGTTCTACGAAAGGTAAATAATATTTTACAATAATAACTCATCTATCAGTCTCTTTAAGATTGTGGATTATGTTTGATCTGGTTACTTATGTTATATATTCAAATGAACTGGATACAGGTGCTCTCCAATGCCACCAAGATTGGTAGTATGTAACAAATCTGAAGCATCCAATAAAAAGGCAGTGTGCCGGTACCTAAGACTACTGTGTCACGGTCTGTGTCTACTGCAAGTCATGTGTTGTCTTCCAACACTCCTGGTGGTGATCGACCTGGGAATATACAGTCGTTTTACTCCAGCTTCCAGAGGCTGCAGAGAATTTTGGAAGAGGACTCGTCGAGTGACAGTTCTTCTCTCTTTGACAGCACCTCAGATGAATGCTCTTGTAGCACGGACAGTACAAGCATGGACGACTTTGCTGATTTCATTTTTGGAGATAATCAAGGACGGGCTCATGGACAGTCCGAGGCTCCCTCTCCGACATCATCATCTTCCTCGTCTTCTCCTCCTTTCACAAGGCATTCGCGGCTAGGGGACTCGAGTCGTTCTTCTCAAGAAACTTGCAGAAACTCGAGACATCGCGTGTCCTTGGGAAGATAGAGGTAAGGGAAACGATGATTTTTTTGTCCAGAGGCCCAATTAAGTCAAAGTAGTAGAACCTTTTAGGGTTGGTAAAAGTGGTTACTGAAGTATATATAGTAGTGTACAGTGGGGAAGAGAGATTTTGCCCATGAAAATAGTATAACCGTAATTGAAGGGAACTTACTTTTGTTAATAAGGTGTTTTGATTCTTGTATTAACCATCAATAAAGCTAATCTAATAGTGCACACAAGCGTATTAAAACATTATAACATTATATTATTCAGTTCTGCGGATTTCATGAAAAGAGATCATCAGGGGCACCCACCGTAGAACTCAGAACAAGTATTGACTTGAAATATGAACACACTCTCGAGAAGAAAATAGAAAGTACTTAGGAGACATACAAAGTGACAAACATTATCTCAAAGTTGGTCATATCCGAGCCACGTACGAATTGGCCTGCGTCACATACCTCACCCAACGATATGGATTGTAACTACTTGATTTCTTTGCTATCTGCAAGTATTTGACCTGTAATCACATAATTCATTACAACAGGTGATTGAAGAGGACGGTTAATTTAATAGTAATACAAGAAGGTAGCAGTCAACATTTTACTGACCTGAAGTTTTGAAACATTGTACATGGGTATCGTGAACGTCATGCTGACAGGTCCAGCTTCCTTTGTGATATTACCTTACAACGTAATGATAATTATATCAGTAGTGCTCTCTATCTGTCACTAATAGAGAAATAAGGAAAACTCTTTCGTCTTAAGAGGGTCACCATGAAATTCCTGAGAAAATGTCAGCTTGGCACGCAGTGTATGTTCAGCCCCGCCAACAATCTAAAACACGACAGTTAGCTAACGTAAGCACAACCATACTATATAAGTGAAACTAGAGAATTCAAGACTTGCCTTTTTCAAACTCCATTCAAGCATTTTGCTGGTTTCCTTGAAATCTGTCTTCTGTCCAACCGCATCATGTTCTAACTCAAAACTAGCCCTGTCCCAACAAACATCTATCTCTTGTAGGATTCAACATAAATGAAAATGAATTTTAACGTTTGTTACCAACCAAAAAGCTAAGTACCTGCAAGTATAATTTGGCAATGGCATCTGAACAGCAATCGTGTTTGCAATTATGTCTGAAGGGAACTCGGCTCGTATTTTAATTATCACTTCAGCCTAAATTTTCCAGCAAGCAGGAATATACGACTTAAGCACTTGGATAAAGATTTATATAGTAATTAAGAAAATTATATAGAACTGCACCTTAAGGCGTCCGGCCTCTTCAATCAAGGTATTAACATGAAAAGGAGGCCTGAACTCCTGTGTCATACGGTAATTCATCACTGGAAACTCACCATCTGGTGGAACCTGAAAACATAACAAGAGTTTAAAGTGCAAAACAACATGTTATGACAAGATGTTAATCAGTAGTAAAAAAAAATTAAAGCTCACAAGGGACAGAGTTCTATCTGAATCGAAGCTATCAAGGCGAACAGACTCATGAAAGTTACAGTCATCAAGTATCACCCCTGAACCTGAAGAACTCCTATAATCTGCAACAAAAGAACCAAATTATACTTCACTAGTGACGTTACCAACTATTAGATCGTAATTCAAGATCAAACACACCTTACGTATATGAAGTTGATAAAGATGTGCCCCAAAGAGGCAAAATAAATGTTGATTCAAAGGGGGTGAAATGAGAAATACCATATACAGATACTCCTCCTCCTCCTCTTCCTATGTTAAGGTCTTCATTAAGAGCTAAACGAATTTCCGGATTACCAGAAAGATAACTCTTCATTTGAATGGTGCCATCAATCTCAGATGTCAGTATATAACCCTACATAGCATTGATATGCATAAATAAATAGCTTGATGTGGTAAGGTAGATAGAGGCTGCCACATAAGCTACTCACGCTTGAACTGAAAGTAACACTGATTTTCTCGATGATGTCCACAAAAATCTCCTCTCTTCTCCGACCCCGAGGATCATTAGCTAGAACGGATTTTGTAACTGCTGCTCCAGGCATTCTTTTGGCTCCTTGCTGCATAAGCATTAATCCAAAGGAGTCACTGGTCAGTCACATATACCATAACGGGGAAAAAAAAAAAAAAAAAAATCAAATCTAACTGTGAAGATGGCAGCAGGATCAATAGGTTGAAGGCGTGCAGGAGCAATCAAAATTGGCTCGTTGAATACATAGGCCTTCAAAACCTCGGTTGATGTAGTTTGCACGTAACCAAAATCCTAATCAAAAAGATCATAGGTTTATATATAGTAAAATTTGCTACTATGCGGTAATATAGATTCTAATGATGAGACTTACAATGACTTCATCGAGTAACTCATACACGAGCACGAAATTTTTCCGGAACGAATCTTCATTTAAAACACCAAGGTAATCTTTAATAACACGGGCGATTCTTTGTAGAAGCTCCAAGACAAGAGACGGTGACACGTTAACCTTCGTAGTCGCAACGAAATAAAGACCATGGAAGTAGTTCACACCATCCACATTCTATCAAGCACAAAAGGAAAAAAAAAAAAAAAAAAAGTTAGATAAAACCATTACAAGACCAGTAGAGAACATTTAATTTGATTGGCAATTTGTTTTATCTTATGAGGACGATGATACCTACAAAGATAGGTGGCGCCTCTGCATTACCATCCTCCTTCCAGAACTTGACTTTACGGAAGAATGTCTCTGTACTTCCTTTTGGTACCTCAGCTCGGTCTGCAGCAAATGAAAACGATCCACACATCTTCAAAAATTCTAGTTTGATACACCAAGTTAGCTCAAACAAACAAGGTTCTTCAAGTAAATACAAAGAAATATCTAATGGGCTTTCTCCGGAAAAACTAAAGAACTTAGCTTTACAAGGAATGTATACCAACTGTTTCAGATATCTAATGATCGTACAATCATAAGAAATGCTGGTAGATCAAGCAGATCAATGAGGTTAGAGAAGCTTAAAGGGGGAACAAAACTCGAAACATTGACGAAAAGTCTTTACTTTGAAGGACAAAAAAAACACAAAACAGGGAGAAACAGAGAGGATGAGATCGGGAGAGTGAGAGAGAAAGAGAGGTTACAGTCGCGGAAGACGATGTTATCTCCACGCTGAGATAAGACGAAGAACTGTGAGATCATCATCCTTTTCCTTAGCGGTTAGTCCGAAATGTTCACCGGCTCATTTTGATTTAAGTCTACTGATCGCCGATCAGTCTCGTGTCTGTAGAGTGTGTCGGGTGGACCACGTTTCCACCGATTGCTGTCGTTGTCGTAAAGCTTCTTCAGTTCACGAGTCGGAAGGTTTACTGTCGGAAAGAATTTTTGTTGATGGGCCTGTTTTTGGACATTAATATGGCCCAAATTCACTACTTTTTACTTTTTCACTGACACTGGAAAAAAATTAGAAGACTACTTGTCAGCAGGCCCGGGCGTAAAATCCAGAATCCGAAATCCGAACCGAACCTGAACCAAAAAACTCGACCCGTTATCCGACCCGAAATGTAAAAATATCCGAACAGATCTTGTAGGGTGGTACAAAAAATATCCGAACCCGAAATGTTATTAACCGAACCCGAATGAGTAACCCGAAAAATCTGAAATTAATAATCAATATAAATATTTTGAAATATATATAAGTATTTCAATTATTAAATTCAATATTTTTGGTAATATGATATATAATAATAAATATTAAAATTTTAATAAATGGTTTAAGTACCAATTAGTAATAAATAAATATTTTATAATTTGTTCATTGAAATAAAAAGTCTATTCTCTATAAAGCAATACATATTGTTTACAAATGATATTTGTTTTCGCTTGATTTAACATTTTATGGTTATTTTATCAATTTTATGCGTGATAGATTAATTTTTATTTAATTTAGATTTTTTTTTTATGTTTTGGTTCAAAAATTTTATTTTTTACTTCGGTTATCCGAACCGAACCGATATAATCCGAATCCGTATGATATATGATTACTTTATGGGTTTTAGGACGCAATACAATTTTGAACCGAATCCGAAGTGTTATTATCCGAACCCGACTCGTACTAATAAAATTTTAGTATGGGACCTAAGGACGTAAACCCGAAAACCCGAAAATCCGAAAAACCCGATCCGAACGCCAACGGGTATCCGAACGCCCACGCCTGCTTGTCAGTCTTATCTTTTTTGTGTAACCGGATCAGAGATCAACTTTAGTTAGGGGATAAGATATGAGAGATCTTATCAAGTGTCGCATTTGGTGTGGATGAACGATGAAAAAAAAATTAGATGGAATATTTAATACACACCATTTATGTGATAAATCAAAAACAATAAGGTAGATATAAAATTAATATCTATCTACTAATTACAAAAAAGACACATTTCAAATAGAATATGCTACTGTTAAGTTAGTATCCCGGATTAATCCATGACTCATGGCGAAATACATTATTGATGAGTGAAAACATTAGTTACAGACTTATAGTCCAAAGTTATTTTAATCAGTTAATATAAAAAAATAATAGGCTCCAAACTGTAAAACAAAAAAAAGAATAAAAATTTATGATAACCTTTTTTGATCAAATTATAATAACATATTATATCCCATAAAAATCTAAGGATTAGTATGACTATGAGCGATGTAAAATAAGTAAGATCACTAGATGAGAAACACAATAATAGGCCGTCCAGTTGAGCTAGAACGCAACAAAAGTAGATTAACTGATGTTAAGATCACAACGAAGAGCGCACTGTAGTAATCTCTAGCCTGCCAGGTCAGTCAGAACACAAAATGTGTTTATGTATATTTATACATTTAATGATTTTTAATTTGGGAAACTTATGGAACACAAAACGTATGGTCCATTAATAAGTGAATCACTGTTTAGCTAAAAAAAAAAGCAGACTCGTCTTTCCAATCTTGAACACACAAACTCTCCGGTCACTATCTCTCTCTTTCTCTCTCACACACTACATTAGGGAATAAAGAGGCGTTTTTATCTTCTCAGGAATTAATAAAATGGGTTCTGAGATTGCGAAACCTAATCCAAGTTCCTCCCACTCAAAGAAAGGGTACATCTGTGAATCATCTGTGAATCTGTTTCTTCTCTCCTTAAGCAGAACATTTCATGGATTCTTCTAGTCTTGTTCTTTCTTTTACCCCTTTGTGTTTTTGGATCTGATCTCTCTCTCTCTCTCTAGGGTTTCCCGAGAATATTATATAAGACCTCTTTAGCTAACCATCGTCCCACTTTGTTTCTTGGTTTAAATGCTGTTATGGGTAGGCAAGATTCAAGATCAGTAGTGAAGAAGATGGCGAGAGAAAAGAGAAGGATAAAGAAGATAGATAACATAACAGCGAGGCAAGTTACTTTTTCTAAGAGAAGAAGGGGTATATTCAAGAAAGCTGGTGAACTTTCGGTTCTTTGCGATGCCGATGTTGCTCTCATCATCTTCTCCGCCACCGGCAAGCTTTTCGAGTTCTCTAGCTCAAGGTATATCTACTTTCATGTTGTAGATCTTCTATTATTTTATTTTTGTCCAATTTTTGTTTATCTTATAGAGAAAATGGTTGGAGAGATGTTATTATGTCAAGATACGTAATTATATGAGATTTTTGGTTATTTTACTTGATAAATTATTCTCGGGCTTGGAGATATCATGTACGTAATCAACTCGTGTCACCGCATAATTAGATGATACTCCCTCGTTTTGTAAATGGATTAAAGAAAGAATTCATTTGTGCATTTCCTATAAAAAAATATACTATTACTTATACATCTAATCATATTTCAACCAATAGAAAAATAAATTTTGCATCAAAAATCGAAAACGATATTTATTTTGTAACCAAAAAAATTCTATAAAACTACGCTTATTACTGGAGGGAGTATATTGGAGCAGGAAAAAGAAAGATTCTGACGAACTTAAATTATTGTACTTCCTCTCATCCTTTTTCACTAGTAAAAATATATAAATTATAACTATTATCTCACACATTTTCGAACTACGTTGAAATTTACTGAAATATAAGTATGTGTTATTTACTTTTCATTAATTTTTATTTAAAGTTATGGTTAACTTTGTATAATCAGAAAGGGGAGAGTAGAATATAATAGTGTGGTTGTACTAACCTATGCAAGCATGTGCATATATAGATACATGGTACTTTCCACAATTAGAATGGATTTTTCTCATTATTTTATGTATTACAAAAGTCTTTTAACAATGTCACTTGGTATGATTGGGATTGAGTCTGAACCACTCGTTTATTTTATTGTGAGAAGCATATACATCCCTGAATAGAAATCAGGAAAAATAAAACATAAATAATTTCTAGGAAGAAAACTAACGTAAAGATGCAACTACATAGCATTGTTCTGCAGAAATAAATAGCTTGATGTGGTAAGGTAGATAGAGACTGCCAAGACTTCTTTGCTTTGTGATATAATAAGCAAACAAACAAACAAACAGTAACTACTCACGCTGGAACTGAAAGTAACACTGATCTTCTCGATGACGTCCACAAAAATCTCCTCTCTTCTCCGACCCCCAGGATCATTAGCTACAACAGATTTCGTAACTGCTGTTCCAGGCATTCTTTTGGCTCCTTGCTGCATAGCATTAATCCAAGTGGATCACTAGTCAGTCACATATACCCATAAGGAGGGAAAAAAGGAAAAGGAAATCAATCTTACTGTGAAGATGGCAGCAGGATCGATAGGTTGAAGGCGTGCAGGAGCAATCAAAATTGGCTCGTTGAATACATAAGACTTCAAAACCTCGGTTGATGTAGTTTGCACGTAACCAAAATCCTAATCAAAAGAGCATATTCAGTAAATTTTTCTACTATGCAGTAAAATAATACTTTGTAATGATATGAGACTTACAATGACTTCATCGAGTAACTCATACACGAGCACGAAATTTTTCCTGAATGAATCTTCATTCAAAACACCAAGGTAATCCTTGATAACGCGAGCGATTCTTTGTAGAAGCTCCAAGACAAGAGACGGTGACACGTTAACCCTCGTAGTGGCAACGAAGTATAGACCAACGACCTTGACATGAAAGTAGTTCACACCATCGACATTCTATAAAGCACAAAAGAAAGAAAAAAAGAGTTAGATTAAAACCATTAGAGAACAATTTAATATGATTCATTTTCATTTGAAAGACGTTATGATGGTTTGTCACGTTTTAACAATTGAATGTCTCTTATGAGGTACGGTGATACCTACAAAGATAGGTGGTGCCTCTGCATTACCATCCTCCTTCCAGAACTTGACTTTACGGAAGAATGTCTCTGTACTGCCTTTTGGTACCTCGGCTCGGTCTGTAGCAAAATGAAAACGATACACACATCTTCAAAATTCTAAGTTGGATACACACCAAATCATATCGAATGAGCTCAAACAAACAAGGTTCTTCAATTAAAAACAGAGAATTTATCTAATGGGTTTTCTCCGGCAAAACTAAAGAACTTAACTTTACAAGGAATGTATACCAACGAGTTTCAGATATCTAGTGAGCTCATATGGTAGATCAATAGCTAAGAGAAGATGAGATCGGGAGAGAGAGGAAGGGAGATTACAGTCGCGGAAGACGATGTTATCTCCACGCTGAGATAAGACGAAGAACTGAGAGATCATCATCCTTTGAGTCTAGTGATCGCCGATCGGTCTTGTGACTTGTTGTCTTTAGAGTGTGTCTGGTGGATCACGTTTCTACCGATTGCTGTCGTTGTCGTAAAGCTTCTTCACGAGTTCGGAAGGTTTACTGTCGGAAATAATTTTATGAATTATTTTTTTTGTTGATGGGCCTATTTTTGGACATTAATATGGCCCAAATCCACTAATTTTCACTATTTTATTTTTCACTGACACGAACAAAAATAGAAGACAACTTGTCAGTCTTATCTTTTTAGTGTAACCGGATCAGAGCTCAACTTTAGTTAGGGTTAGAAAAATGGCTAACCTAACAGAAAAAAAGGAAGATAATTAATGATGGTGGGCTAAGATATGAGAGATCTTATCAAGTGTCGCATCTGGTATGGATGAACGATGAAGAAAAAATTAGATGGAATATTTAATACACACCATTTATGTGATAAATCAAAACCAATAAGGTAGATCTAAAATATCTATCTACTAATTACGAATTACAAAATAACAAAAAAAATTATGTAAAATAGAATCTGCTACCGTTAAGTTAATGTTCCATATTAATCCATAAGTCATGGGAAATACATTGATGAGTGAAAACAACTATGAGCTGGTTTCAGCTAAATAAAACATTAGTTTTAGTCCCAAAATTTTAAACAGTTAATACATAAAAATTTATGGGTTCCAAATTGTAAAACAAAAGAAATATTTAAATTTATAATATTTTTTAATTAAATTATAATAACATATTTATATCCCATAAAATCTACGGACTGGTATGACTGAGCGATGTATATAACCACTTTATGAGAAACACCACAATAGGCCGTCCAGTTGAGTTAGAACGCAACAAAAGTAGATAAACTGATGTTAAGATCACAACTAAGAAGCACACTGTAGTAGTCTCTAGCCTGCCAGGTCAGTCAGACAGAACACAAAATGTGTTTATGTGTATATATCCATTTTATGTTTTTAATTTGGGAGCTGATGGAACACAAAACGTATGGTCCATTAATAAGTGAATCACTGTTTAGCTAAAAAAAGCAGACTCGTCTTTCCAATCTTGAACACAGAAACTCTCCGGTCACTATCTCTCTCTCTCTCTCTCTCTCTCTCTCTCTCTCTTTCTCTCACACACACTACATTAGGAAGTCAAGAAGCCTTTTTATCTTCTCGGGAATTAATAAAGTGGGTTGTGAGATTGCAAAACCTAATCCAAGATCCTCGCCCACTCTAAGAAAGGTAGCATCTGTGAATCTATTTCTCTTCTTCCTAAGCAGAACATTTCATGGATTCATCTAGTCCTGTTCTCTCTTTTACTTCTCTGAGTTTCTGGATCTGATCTTTCTCTCTCTCTACCCAACTAGGGTTTCATGAGAATATTATGTTGACCGTCTTTTTTCTTTCTTGGTCTTAATATTGTTATGCGTAGGAAGGATTCAGGATCAGTAGTGAAGGAGATCAGGTAAAATGGCGAGAGAAAAGAGAAGGATAAAGAAGATAGATAACATAACAGCGAGACAAGTTACTTTCTCTAAGAGAAGAAGAGGAATCTTCAAGAAAGCCGATGAACTTTCGGTTCTTTGTGATGCCGATGTTGCTCTCATCATCTTCTCGGCCACCGGCAAGCTCTTCGAGTTCTCTAGCTCAAGGTATCTCTACTTTCATGTTACAAATCTTCTTCTATTATTATTTTTTTTCCAATTTTTGTTTGTGTTATAGAGAAAATGGTTGGAGAGATGTTACTATGTCAAAATACGTAATTATATGAGTTTTTTTGGTTATTTTTTACTTTATAAATTAAATTATTCTCGGGCTTGGAGATATCATATACGTAATCAACTCGTGTCACCGCATAATTAGATGATATATTGAAGTAGGAGAAAGAAAGATTCTGACGAACTTAAATTATTGTACTTTCTCTCATCCCTTTTTCCTGATAAAAATATATAAATTATGATGATTATTATTATCTCACACATTTTGTAACTACGTTGAAATATACTGAAATATAAGTATGTGTTGTTTCCATTTTAAAAAAAAAAACTTATGATGAACTTTGCAAGCATGTGCATATATGGATACATGGTACTTACCACAATTAGAATGGATTTTTCGCATTATTTTATGTATTACAAAAGTCTTTTAACAATGTCACTTGGTATGATTGGGGATTGAGTCTTAACCACTCGTTTATTTTATTGTGAGAAGCATATACATCTGAGAATGCAGTCACCTAATAAATATCTTCTGCACATGTTATGACGTGATGTCTTCTTTTGATTTCCTTTTCTTTATGGGGACTAAAGACATGCTTCTAGTGTATTCTTTAATTAACTAATTTCGAAAATTGCATATTTGGACAAAGGAAATGTTCATATGAAAGATGGATTGTTTGTTGAAACGTGTAGGATGAGGGATATATTGGGAAGGTATAATCTTCATGCAAGTAACATCAACAAAGGGATGGGTCAACCTTCTCCATATCACCAGGTATTCTCATTATCATTCACTCTTTTTCTTTCATCAAATCCTTTTCTCTTAATATTCTCCAGTATTCACTTGTTATGCGGTCTCTTTGAATTGTTTGGTGTAAGTCCAGAATTAGCGATATAGAATGGCATATCATAATTATCATATCATTAATGTCGAAGCATTTAATTACTTAGTTTCACATATCAGTAACAGAACCTAAAAATGTTGATTTTGCATCAAGCAGGTTGAGGATTGTAATCTCTCCCGACTAAGTCAGGAAGTCGAAGACAAAACCAAGCAGCTAAGGTATGGCATCATTTATATGTTTGCAACTTTGCATGTGTGGAATGATGTGTGAATGTTACATATAGGTTTTAGAATCTATTTCATCTAAAAACGATCATTTCATTTCATGTGTAAATTCCTCGATGTTTTACTTGTAGATTTTAAGAATGAGTCTAGAAGAGTTTTAATAGTTTGCAAATGTGACTGATTATTCTCATATTTCTTAAGATATTTGTGGCTCTCAACATCTAGTGTAGGTCGACAGAACTTTTGTCTGATAGAACATTATAAGCCGATATCTGGTTGGGTAATTTTTTGAATGAGTCCAACCACTCTATAAAGATATTTGGATCGAGATCATCACAAAAGCTACCGTAATAGTTTAGGCGTTCTTAGATAGTATAAGACATTAGTTTGTTTTCTTCGTATCCGATGTGAGGTTCTTTTAATAAAACATCCACATTATTATTAGCGTATGCGTGTTGTGTGTGATGGGGTCTAAGTCTTCCCCTGAAATTGAATATAAAGTTACAAAGGTTATTGCTATTTATGGTGTATTCTACCGTAAAACAGAAAATTGAGAGGAGAGGATCTTGAAGGATTGAACTTAGAAGAGTTGCAACGGCTGGAGAAATTGCTTGAATCCGGACTCAGCCGTGTGTCTGAGAAAAAGGTTCATTACTAGACATAGACAAATAGCATGCATGTTTTCTTAACGTGGCACATATATAAAAATGTGACATTGTTGTTGTTAACTAGGGAGAGTTTTTGATGAGCCAGATTTCTTCGCTTGAGAAACGGGTTAGTATGTACATTACAATTCGTATTATGGATAATATACTGATTAATTAAGCATGGCTATATATAATTAACAAAGTGGCGTAAATTCATGCAGGGATCAGAGTTAGTGGATGAGAATAAGAGACTGAGGGAGAGAGTATGGCTCTGCACCTATTGTAGAGATCATTAAGTATTTTTTAAAGTTATACAAATAAGGTAAATCGTGAATTTAATAAAATATTAGGTAGTGACGTTGGAAATGGCTAAAACGATGGCGTTAAAGGAGGCTGTGGAGACAGAGTCGGCGACCACAAATGTGTCAAGCTATGAGAGTGGAGCTCCCCTTGAAGATGACTTCTCCGATACTTCCCTTAAGCTTGGGTATAACTGGTTCCAGTGTAAATACATTTTTAAGGATTGGATACTTGGATCCTACTGATGTTGTGGATCTTCTTTGTTTTTGGTTTAGGCTTCCATCTTGGGAATGATACGGCGAGAGAAGAGTGCATGCAGAGTTGATTTCGATGGGATGAAACAAATTTCAAGTCTTTCTTTTATCCTTTGAATAATTGTTGAAAAAAAATTGAGATGGGAAGAGTGAATTCTCATTGCATTGTGGAGACTGTGAACAAGTTTCTCACATCGTGTTATTGTCTTTTTTTTTTTTCGTTTTAAAACTGCTTTGCACCGAAGAAAAGTCATTGGACCCAATGTTGTCTTGTATTCTTTATCGTCAACTCTCATCTATTTTCCTTTATTTAGTACTTTATAACTTTCGTAGTGTTAGAGCAACTTCATCCTAAAATATATCTCACTTACTGTGATTAAAATTTAATAAAAATTATACACTTATAGAGAACAATTGTGCAAAGAGATTCAGACAATTTTTGACCAAATTAAAATTTATTTGAGAACCTTTTTCACTCTTTTTTATTTCTTGATTATATTTTATTATGAAATAAAACATATTAAATACCTTAAAATGAAAAATGCTCTTAGATTGTTAGCAACCAACATATTCTTGAATGTTTACCTAATTCTGTATGTTTACTCTATGCTCTTAGATTGTTAGTTTGTTGAAATGTAATATGAATTAATATATTAGTTACAAATTTTTCTTATTCAAAAATTAATATTAGATATATTTACATACATTACATTTTAAATAAAAAGATATGTTTAACTACTAAGATCTCTACAAGACACAGGACTCATGGTTCCTGATACTTTGTGATACAAAGATCCCAATTGATTTTTGAGTGGTTAATTTGTTACAGTAAGCCCTATAACCGTTTGCGCTTTTTTATTATCTACACTTTTTACATTCATGCTTCTATAAGTTACCAAATAACCCTGTTATACTTGTTTCTTTACATTGAAATTTTCGAGTAATTTTGACCTAGAAAATGGTGACTGTTAACTTACGAGTATCCATTTTTCAATTTTTGTTATTATTAATTGAAAACTACTATGATTTTTCATTTCTTAGTTGTTACGTAAGTGATATGTTTATACCAATCTCGTCACCTACAATAATGGGCCTTTTATATTATAAGGCCCAAACTAACTGACAAAGCAGAACAATTGAAACAACACAATGTGAAGAAGATAAACATAACAAAAGCAAGCAGTAGTAAAAAAATTCCCAATCAAATCTGCATATTTGATTTCGTTGTGCGCTTATTATTGGACCAATAGGAACTTTTGTAAGGCTTTGTTGGGTAGGAGACCTTTTGGAAGCTTATGTAAAAGAAAAGGTGTTTTTGGAAACTAAATCTTTAGTATAAACACGGTTTAAATTTCTTTTGTAGTATTCTTGTTTTTTAATTATAGTCTTAAAATATTATATATCTTACTTTAAATTTTTTTATTTAATTTTTTGTGTAAATTTTGTAATAGTATATACAGAAACAATTCAAAATCTTATATACATTTTATTTTTAATTTATTGTTAATATTTTGATATATTTAAATATTATTTATTATTTATTTTAAAGATCCAAATCCGGATTCAGATATCCGTGGACATTGCAATTTTTAGAAGCATATCCGACATCCGTATATCTGGAAACCATGGATTCAGATATCTAAATAAAAATAATAAAAACATGGATGCACCGAGTGAAGGTTCCGGATACCTTAAAATTCGTCGGGTACCTGATCCGGACCTAATTTGTGATATGGACGAAATCAAATCTATATCTTTTTATCATTCTTGTATCGATCTTGTAAATAAAAATAAATTTCTGTGTGACATTTTTTTTATTTTTTTGGTTACAGTTAGTGATAAAATAAATGATCAATTGCAACTAAAAAATTGTATGTTTGTAACACACCCATTATTTAACACTGTAAATGACGACTACCTCCGCCCAACAAGTATCAACGGTGGCTTCTGTGTGGTAAGATTTGTATCGCTCTTCGGTAGATCTTATTCCCACCACCAGATTTCGAAAATTTAGATTTCTTCCGGAACTTTAGGATCAAAAGCATGCTCTGGAACACATACAAAAGCTTGATCCTTTATTCGCTCATTTCTGCTGAGTTTCCGACATACAAAATTGTCCAAAATGAAGCAACTTTAGCTATTGCAGAACCTTAATCAGTCGCAGAGGACATCATCCCTCGCTGGGGGTCTTCGTGCTCCTTTTCCCGATCTTCTCTTCGAATCTCTTCCGCCCTCTACATTCTTTGATGTGAGAGGTGAAGGAAGAAGCTCTGTGGCGTTTGCAGGAATGGTGCTCTTGATCGCAAGATTGTAAGTGTGTTTCTTTGTTCACAATGTGCAGTCGATTAGACAACAGGTGGAGTTATGGTCTCCCTTTCCTGATCAACCTTGGAAGCCTTGCACTCAACCTTACAAAGCACCTCGTAAGTTTCTTTACAAAAAACAAAGCTTTCTTCCTCTTTCATCGTTTTACATTATGTTTCTGTTGCCAAGATATTGAACGTCACCCTCCTCAAGGTAACAACTCTCTTCTGTTTACAGAGACTTTAAGTTGCCTGTTCCTTCTCAGATATATTCGACGTGGATCACTTTGCGTCCTAAAGACGAGGTGAGTATATTGTTACAGAGCTTCCAACACAGTACGCATGGAGTATTACGCTACAGGTATTAGAGCTACAAGGATCAAGACTGCGCCTACTCACGCCTCGGCAGACTGGTATGTGGAGAATCTCTTGCCTGTTGTTACCCTGAGGTTTGTGGCAAAATACCGCCAAGTGATTTGGCAAGGAAGGGTATTAAACTCACAGCTCACAGATGAGGAGCTAAGAAACAAAGATGAAGAGATCGGTTTACTCCTCTCAGCTTTAGGTTTCACTACCAACACCAAGTCTACGAAGCAAGAATCTCCACCCTGCGCAAACTCTTCCCGGTGATTGAAAACACAAGAAAAGCCTAGCCTCTGCGGAGGAGCTAGCTGAGGTAGAAGGGAAAGCTTCTGTAATGGCTGCAGTGGATTACTATGTGAGTATGAAGAGCGATATCTTCATCTCTGCGTCTCCAGGGAATATGCATAATGCCTTGCTGGCACATGGAGCGTACTTGAATCTCATGACCGTAAACCCAAACACGATACTTTTGGGACAGGTTTTAGTGAACAGGAGTATAGGTTGGTCTGAGTTTGAAGGAGCAGTTTTGAAAGGGCATAAGAACAGCCAAGGCCAGCTTCGTTTAAGAAAGTCTATTTACACTTATCCAGCTCCTGATTGTATGTGTAAAGTAGCTTAACCTTTCCTCCTCTGATTGTCCACAATCTTTACTGATTCTTTTCAGTCTAATCATATAATAATTTATAAAAGTTGTATTTTGTGGAAAAAATCATTCTTTAAAGAAAAGATTTTACTTTTGAGATTTACTAGTAGCTTTGCGGATTTGACCCTGTCTACCAAACCAAAATTTTCGGTTTTTGGTATATGTTCAGTTTAAAATTTGGTTCAATTTGGCAACTACAAAAGACCACTCAACCCTATTTGGACCAAACATAATTGTGTTTTTCAAAAATAAAAATAAAAATAAAAATATAACTAAAACTAAAACTATACTAATTAGTTTTAATCAAATTTCAAAATGAATTAATTAAACTAACCAAAATTTTGATCCAAACTAACTGAAATAACCAAAATTATAAATCAATTAAAATCAAACATTTAACATGAACTTCGAAAACTTCAGTTAAATTCGTGTAAACTCTCACTAGCCGGAGATTGTACTAAACCGAACCGAACTGAATTTGTTTCCGTCAATTGGGAACAATTTATAAGCAAAACGAACTAAACCGAAAATCAAATAAACCAAACTAACCGAAGGAACAGAGACCCCACATGCCTTTTGAGCTTTGACAATGTTAAAAGAGAAGAAGAAGAAAGAGTTACGAAAAGGACAGGGGCCCACACTCAGATTCAACTATCGCCGTTTAATTCAATCAGCCGTCTCTCAACCGCTATCTCCCTCCTCGATCTCTCCCGAATAATCCTCCATCCTTGGAGAGAGAGAGACACATATAGAGAGCGACGGGAAAGATCCAATCTTTCTCAAATTCTTAGAAAGAAGATGAGCTCTGCTTTGTATGCCTCCGATTTGTTTAAGCAGCTCAGGTCAATCTTGGGTCCTTACCTAGGCGACTCTGTGTCGGACGACGTCGTTCTCGTGGTAGTAACCACGTCTTTGGCGCTGGTATTTGGATTCGTGGTACTGCTATGGAGGAAAACGACGTCGGATCGGGGCCAGGAGCTGAAGCCTTTGATGATCCCCAAGTCTCTGATGGCTAAGGACGAGGATGATGACGTGGATTTGGGATCTGGGAAGGAGAGAGTCTCTATCTTCTTTGGTACTCAGACTGGAACAGCTGAAGGATTTGCTAAGGTAGTGTGTGTGACTATTTGCTGAAAAAAAAGCTGTGATTTTTATGATTCTGTGTTCTGTCGTGTGAGTTACAGTTGTGGTTCAAAGGTTTAGTCTTTATGAGTTGGGTCATTTCAGAACTTTTTTTTTTTTTTCTTAGGCATTGGCAGAAGAGATCAAAGCGAGATATGAGAAAGCTGCAGTCAAAGTTATTGACTTGGTATGATCTACTTCACCTACCTGTGTGAGGCTAATTTTCATCGCTTGATTTGTTTTTTTTTTTATCTTATCTGGTTATGGTTTTAATTAGGATGATTATGCTGCTGATGACGACCAATATGAAGAAAAGATGAAGAAGGAAACTTTGGCTTTCTTTTGTATTGCTACGTATGACATATTTGAATCTGAATGTGACTTCTTTTGTTATATGCCCTTCTTGAGTTTGTTGGATTCATTTTTTTGGTAACTTGATTAGTTATGGAGATGGAGAGCCTACTGACAATGCTGCCAGATTTTACAAATGGTTTACCGAGGTTTGTACCCTTTTTTCTCAGATTTGATATGCTGTTCATAGCTTTTTCCAGGCCTCAGTGTTTTGTGATTCATGTTTCCAGGGAAATGAAGGGGACATAAGGCTTCAACAACTAACATATGGCGTGTTTGCTCTTGGTAATCGCCAATATGAACATTTTAATAAGGTAGTGTGTTAAGAAAATGTGTCTGCTTCTAGGTTATGGATTTTCTTCCAAACTTTAACTAATGGTAATTTGATCTGGTGAAACAGATTGGGATAGTTCTTGATGAAAAGCTCTCTAAGAAAGGTACATGAGTATGTTTCCATAGTTTTCAACTCTTATCTAATGCTAGTATATATTGGAAAGAGACCTGTTAGTGTGATGTTAACCTATGATGGTAATGGTACTGGATGTTTTCTACTTCCCTGTAACGTAATTATTGTCGTCACATTCAATGCAGGTGCAAAGCGTCTTATTGATGTTGGTCTAGGAGATGATGATCAGAGCATTGTGGAGACTGTGAGCAAGTTTCACATCGTGTTGTTGTCTTCTTTTTCGTTTTAAAACTTTTTTGCACCAAAGAAACATCGTTGGTTCTCGTCTTGTCTTGCACTTCTTTGTTGTCATACTTCTATTTATTTTTTCTTTTGGTACTTTATAGTGTTAAAGAGTCTAAAGACTGTTAGCAACCGACATGTTCTTTTAATGTTTCCCTAATTCTGTGTGTTTACACTGTGATTTCCATCTTCTAGGTCTGAATACCTTTTTTGTTTGTTTGTTGAAATATAATACGAATTGATCAACATTTACAGGGATTAACATATTTCGTAAAATTTTGTTATATATGTCCATGTTGCAACCTTATAATATTTGCGATAGGCCTGGAATTATTATCCGAGATCCGATCCGGATCCGCTCCAAAAATCCAAGGACTAGATTTGGAAAATGTTGGATCTGTTAAAACCGAATCTGGATCTGGATATCTTGATTTTTAGTTTGGATATCCGGATCCGTAATTTTTATTGATAATTATTTTTAAAATAGTAATATTTATATATAAAAATTAATTTTATTTATTATAATCATTTTATAATAGTATATAAATTTTATGTAAATTTTGTAATAGTATATACAGAAACAATTCAAAATCTTATATACATTTTTATTTTTAATTTATTGTTAATATTTTGATATATTTAAATATTATTTATTATTTATTTTAAAGATCCAAATCCGATTGGATATCCGTGGACATTGCAATTTTAGAAGCGTATCCGACATCCGTATATCCGGAAACCATGGATTCAGATATCTAAATAAAAAATAATAAAACATGGATGCACCGAGTGAAGGTTCGGATACCTTAAAATTCGTCTGCACCTGATCCGGACCTAATTTGTGATATGGACGAAATCAAATCTATATCTTTTATCATTCTTGTATCGATCTTGTAAATAAAAAATAAATTTCTGTGTGACATTTTTTTATTTTTGGTTACAGTTAGTGATAAAATAAATGATCAATTGCAACTAAAAATTGTATGTTTGTAACACACCCATTATTTAACACTGTAAATGACGACTACCTCCGCCCAACAAGTATCAACGGTGGCTTCTGTGTGGTAAGATTTGTATCGCTCTTCGGTAGATCTTATTCCCACCACCAGATTTCGAAAATTTAGATTTCTTCCGGAACTTTAGGATCAAAAGCATGCTCTGGAACACATACAAAAGCTTGATCCTTTATTCGCTCATTTCTGCTGAGTTTCCGACATACAAAATTGTCCAAAATGAAGCAACTTTAGCTATTGCAGAACCTTAATCAGTCGCAGAGGACATCATCCCTCGCTGGGGGTCTTCGTGCTCCTTTTCCCGATCTTCTCTTCGAATCTCTTCCGCCCTCTACATTCTTTGATGTGAGAGGTGAAGGAAGAAGCTCTGTGGCGTTTGCAGGAATGGTGCTCTTGATCGCAAGATTGTAAGTGTGTTTCTTTGTTCACAATGTGCAGTCGATTAGACAACAGGTGGAGTTATGGTCTCCCTTTCCTGATCAACCTTGGAAGCCTTGCACTCAACCTTACAAAGCACCTCGTAAGTTTCTTTACAAAAAACAAAGCTTTCTTCCTCTTTCATCGTTTTACATTATGTTTCTGTTGCCAAGATATTGAACGTCACCCTCCTCAAGGTAACAACTCTCTTCTGTTTACAGAGACTTTAAGTTGCCTGTTCCTTCTCAGATATATTCGACGTGGATCACTTTGCGTCCTAAAGACGAGGTGAGTATATTGTTACAGAGCTTCCAACACAGTACGCATGGAGTATTACGCTACAGGTATTAGAGCTACAAGGATCAAGACTGCGCCTACTCACGCCTCGGCAGACTGGTATGTGGAGAATCTCTTGCCTGTTGTTACCCTGAGGTTTGTGGCAAAATACCGCCAAGTGATTTGGCAAGGAAGGGTATTAAACTCACAGCTCACAGATGAGGAGCTAAGAAACAAAGATGAAGAGATCGGTTTACTCCTCTCAGCTTTAGGTTTCACTACCAACACCAAGTCTACGAAGCAAGAATCTCCACCCTGCGCAAACTCTTCCCGGTGATTGAAAACACAAGAAAAGCCTAGCCTCTGCGGAGGAGCTAGCTGAGGTAGAAGGAAAGCTTCTGTAATGGCTGCAGTGGATTACTATGTGAGTATGAAGAGCGATATCTTCATCTCTGCGTCTCCAGGGAATATGCATAATGCCTTGCTGGCACATGGAGCGTACTTGAATCTCATGACCGTAAACCCAAACACGATACTTTTGGGACAGGTTTTAGTGAACAGGAGTATAGGTTGGTCTGAGTTTGAAGGAGCAGTTTTGAAAGGGCATAAGAACAGCCAAGGCCAGCTTCGTTTAAGAAAGTCTATTTACACTTATCCAGCTCCTGATTGTATGTGTAAAGTAGCTTAACCTTTCCTCCTCTGATTGTCCACAATCTTTACTGATTCTTTTCAGTCTAATCATATAATAATTTATAAAAGTTGTATTTTGTGGAAAAAATCATTCTTTAAAGAAAAGATTTTACTTTTGAGATTTACTAGTAGCTTTGCGGATTTGACCCTGTCTACCAAACCAAAATTTTCGGTTTTTGGTATATGTTCAGTTTAAAATTTGGTTCAATTTGGCAACTACAAAAGACCACTCAACCCTATTTGGACCAAACATAATTGTGTTTTTCAAAAATAAAAATAAAAATAAAAATATAACTAAAACTAAAACTATACTAATTAGTTTTAATCAAATTTCAAAATGAATTAATTAAACTAACCAAAATTTTGATCCAAACTAACTGAAATAACCAAAATTATAAATCAATTAAAATCAAACATTTAACATGAACTCGAAAACTTCAGTTAAATTCGGTGTAAACTCTCACTAGCCGGAGATTGTACTAAACCGAACCGAACTGAATTTGTTTCCGTCCAATTGGGAACAATTTATAAGCAAAACGAACTAAACCGAAAATCAAATAAACCAAACTAACCGAAGCAACAGAGACCCCACATGCCTTTTGAGCTTTGACAATGTTAAAAGAGAAGAAGAAAGAGTTACGAAAAGGACAGGGCCACACTCAGATTCAACTATCGCCGTTTAATTCAATCAGCCGTCTCTCAACCGCTATCTCCCTCCTCGATCTCTCCCGAATAATCCTCCATCCTTGGAGAGAGAGAGACACATATAGAGAGCGACGGGAAAGATCCAATCTTTCTCAAATTCTTAGAAAGAAGATGAGCTCTGCTTTGTATGCCTCCGATTTGTTTAAGCAGCTCAGGTCGGTTCTGGGTCCTTATCTAGGCGACTCTGTGTCGGACGACGTCGTTCTCGTGATCACGACCACGTCGTTAGCGCTGGTAGTTGGATTCGTGGTGTTGTTATGGAGGAAAACGACGTCGGATCGGGGCCAGGAGCTGAAGCCTTTGATGATCCCCAAGTCTCTTATGTCTAAAGACGAGGATGATGACGTGGATTTGGGATCTGGGAAGACTAGAGTTTCTATTTTCTTTGGTACTCAGACTGGAACAGCTGAGGGATTTGCTAAGGTAGTGTGTGTGACTATTTGCTGAAATATAAAAATAAATTTCTGTGTGACATTTTTTTATTTTTTGGTTACAGTTAGTGATAAAATAAATGATCAATTGCAACTAAAAATTGTATGTTTGTAACACACCCATTATTTAACACTGTAAATGACGACTACCTCCGCCCAACAAGTATCAACGGTGGCTTCTGTGTGGTAAGATTTGTATCGCTCTTCGGTAGATCTTATTCCCACCACCAGATTTCGAAAATTTAGATTTCTTCCGGAACTTTAGGATCAAAAGCATGCTCTGGAACACATACAAAAGCTTGATCCTTTATTCGCTCATTTCTGCTGAGTTTCCGACATACAAAATTGTCCAAAATGAAGCAACTTTAGCTATTGCAGAACCTTAATCAGTCGCAGAGGACATCATCCCTCGCTGGGGGTCTTCGTGCTCCTTTTCCCGATCTTCTCTTCGAATCTCTTCCGCCCTCTACATTCTTTGATGTGAGAGGTGAAGGAAGAAGCTCTGTGGCGTTTGCAGGAATGGTGCTCTTGATCGCAAGATTGTAAGTGTGTTTCTTTGTTCACAATGTGCAGTCGATTAGACAACAGGTGGAGTTATGGTCTCCCTTTCCTGATCAACCTTGGAAGCCTTGCACTCAACCTTACAAAGCACCTCGTAAGTTTCTTTACAAAAAACAAAGCTTTCTTCCTCTTTCATCGTTTTACATTATGTTTCTGTTGCCAAGATATTGAACGTCACCCTCCTCAAGGTAACAACTCTCTTCTGTTTACAGAGACTTTAAGTTGCCTGTTCCTTCTCAGATATATTCGACGTGGATCACTTTGCGTCCTAAAGACGAGGTGAGTATATTGTTACAGAGCTTCCAACACAGTACGCATGGAGTATTACGCTACAGGTATTAGAGCTACAAGGATCAAGACTGCGCCTACTCACGCCTCGGCAGACTGGTATGTGGAGAATCTCTTGCCTGTTGTTACCCTGAGGTTTGTGGCAAAATACCGCCAAGTGATTTGGCAAGGAAGGGTATTAAACTCACAGCTCACAGATGAGGAGCTAAGAAACAAAGATGAAGAGATCGGTTTACTCCTCTCAGCTTTAGGTTTCACTACCAACACCAAGTCTACGAAGCAAGAATCTCCACCCTGCGCAAACTCTTCCCGGTGATTGAAAACACAAGAAAAGCCTAGCCTCTGCGGAGGAGCTAGCTGAGGTAGAAGGAAAGCTTCTGTAATGGCTGCAGTGGATTACTATGTGAGTATGAAGAGCGATATCTTCATCTCTGCGTCTCCAGGGAATATGCATAATGCCTTGCTGGCACATGGAGCGTACTTGAATCTCATGACCGTAAACCCAAACACGATACTTTTGGGACAGGTTTTAGTGAACAGGAGTATAGGTTGGTCTGAGTTTGAAGGAGCAGTTTTGAAAGGGCATAAGAACAGCCAAGGCCAGCTTCGTTTAAGAAAGTCTATTTACACTTATCCAGCTCCTGATTGTATGTGTAAAGTAGCTTAACCTTTCCTCCTCTGATTGTCCACAATCTTTACTGATTCTTTTCAGTCTAATCATATAATAATTTATAAAAGTTGTATTTTGTGGAAAAAATCATTCTTTAAAGAAAAGATTTTACTTTTGAGATTTACTAGTAGCTTTGCGGATTTGACCCTGTCTACCAAACCAAAATTTTCGGTTTTTGGTATATGTTCAGTTTAAAATTTGGTTCAATTTGGCAACTACAAAAGACCACTCAACCCTATTTGGACCAAACATAATTGTGTTTTTCAAAAAATAAAATAAAATAAAAATATAACTAAAACTAAAACTATACTAATTAGTTTTTAATCAAATTTCAAAATGAATTAATTAAACTAACCAAAATTTTGATCCAAACTAACTGAAATAACCAAAATTATAAATCAATTAAAATCAAACATTTAACATGAACTCGAAAACTTCAGTTAAATTCGGTGTAAACTCTCACTAGCCGGAGATTGTACTAAACCGAACCGAACTGAATTTGTTTCCGTCCAATTGGGAACAATTTATAAGCAAAACGAACTAAACCGAAAATCAAATAAACCAAACTAACCGAAGGAACAGAGACCCCACATGCCTTTTGAGCTTTGACAATGTTAAAAGAGAAGAAGAAGAAAGAGTTACGAAAAGGACAGGGGCCCACACTCAGATTCAACTATCGCCGTTTAATTCAATCAGCCGTCTCTCAACCGCTATCTCCTCCTCGATCTCTCCCGAATAATCCTCCATCCTTGGAGAGACACATATAGAGAGCGACGGGAAAGATCAATCTTTCTCAAATTCTTAGAAAGAAGATGAGCTCTGCTTTGTATGCCTCCGATTTGTTTAAGCAGCTCAGGTCAATCTTGGGTCCTTACCTAGGCGACTCTGTGTCGGACGACGTCGTTCTCGTGGTAGTAACCACGTCTTTGGCGCTGGTATTTGGATTCGTGGTACTGCTATGGAGGAAAACGACGTCGGATCGGGGCCAGGAGCTGAAGCCTTTGATGATCCCCAAGTCTCTGATGGCTAAGGACGAGGATGATGACGTGGATTTGGGATCTGGGAAGGAGAGAGTCTCTATCTTCTTTGGTACTCAGACTGGAACAGCTGAAGGATTTGCTAAGGTAGTGTGTGTGACTATTTGCTGAAAAAAAAGCTGTGATTTTTATGATTCTGTGTTCTGTCGTGTGAGTTACAGTTGTGGTTCAAAGGTTTAGTCTTTATGAGTTGGGTCATTTCAGAACTTTTTTTTTTTTTTCTTAGGCATTGGCAGAAGAGATCAAAGCGAGATATGAGAAAGCTGCAGTCAAAGTTATTGACTTGGTATGATCTACTTCACCTACCTGTGTGAGGCTAATTTTCATCGCTTGATTTGTTTTTTTTTTTATCTTATCTGGTTATGGTTTTAATTAGGATGATTATGCTGCCGATGACGACCAATATGAAGAGAAGTTGAAGAAGGAAACTTTGGCTTTCTTTTGTGTTGCTACGTAAGGCAGATTTGAATCTGATTGGGACTTCTTTTGCTATATGCCCTTCATGAGTTTGTTGGATTTTCATTTTTGGTAACTTGATTAGTTATGGAGATGGAGAGCCTACTGACAATGCTGCCAGATTTTACAAATGGTTTACCGAGGTTTGTACCCTTTTTTCTCAGATTTGATATGCTGTTCATAGCTTTTTCCAGGCCTCAGTGTTTTGTGATTCATGTTTCCAGGGAAATGAAGGGGACATAAGGCTTCAACAACTAACATATGGCGTGTTTGCTCTTGGTAATCGCCAATATGAACATTTTAATAAGGTAGTGTGTTAAGAAAATGTGTCTGCTTCTAGGTTATGGATTTTCTTCCAAACTTTAACTAATGGTAATTTGATCTGGTGAAACAGATTGGGATAGTTCTTGATGAAAAGCTCTCTAAGAAAGGTACATGAGTATGTTTCCATAGTTTTCAACTCTTATCTAATGCTAGTATATATTGGAAAGAGACCTGTTAGTGTGATGTTAACCTATGATGGTAATGGTACTGGATGTTTTCTACTTCCCTGTCGGGTAACGTAATTATTGTCGTCACATTCAATGCAGGTGCAAAGCGTCTTATTGATGTTGGTCTAGGAGATGATGATCAGAGCATTGAGGATGATTTTAATGCTTGGTTTGTTTCTGATTCTCTGTCTTACGTTTGCTATTTTGAAAGATTAGTATAGAAGGGGAAGCTTCAGAGTTGGCTTGATCACCTTTACGCTGTATTATTCATGTTTTCTTGGATGGTTTGCAGGAAAGAATCGCTGTGGCCTGAGCTAGACAAGCTCCTCAGAGACGAGGATGATACAAGTGTGGTAACTCCTTATACAGCTGTTATTCCTGAATACCGCTAGTGATTCATGATTCTAGTTTTGAATCTGAGAAATCAATGGACTCAAATGTTGCCAACGGAAATACTGCTATTGACATTCATCATCCTTGCAGGTATATGAAGCTCCGTGTAATAAATACAGTGTTATCTTTTTTTTGGTTGCATTCTAAATTTTGGTTCTTTTTGGAGAACAGAGCTAATGTAGCTGTGCAGAGAGCTTCACACACCAGAATCTGATCGGTCTTGTATTCATCTCGAGTTCGACATATCTGGCACTGGTATTACGTAAGTATTTAACACTGATCTGATGTTTTAGTTAATGGCAGATCGTTCACCCGTTTATAAAAATGAATGGCATTTCTGGGCAGATATGAAACAGGAGACCATGTAGGAGTATATGCTGAGAATCATGCTGAAATAGTTGAGGAAGCTGGGAAATTGCTTGGCCACTCTCTAGATTTAGTGTTTTCCGTACATACTGATAAGGAAGATGGCTCACCACGGGAAGCTCGTTGCCGCCTCCCTTCCCTGGTCCATGCACACTTGGTACTGCTTTGGCAAAATACGCAGACCTTTTGAGCCCTCCTCGCAAGGTTATCTTGTACTATTTTTGAGATCAGCATCACATAGCTTTTTAGTTGTTCCTAAATATTAAACTTGTTCTTCTGGTTTCAGTCTGCGTTAGTTGCCTTGGCGGCCTATGCCACTGAACCAAGTGAAGCCAAGAAACTTAAGCACCTGACATCACCTGATGGAAAGGTTCTGAACCGGTGGTGGTGGTGTATATATATTATTCTCTTGGTGTTAAGTTTTCATGAGTTATCATCCTTTTGAGTTTTCTTTTGGCTGTAGGATGAATACTCACAATGGATTGTTGCAAGTCAGAGAAGTCTTTTAGAGGTGATGGCTGCATTTCCATCTGCAAAAGCCCCACTAGGTGTGTTTTTTGCTGCAATAGCTCCTCGTCTGCAACCTCGTTACTACTCCATCTCATCCTCGCCGAGGTGATTATTTATTTTTGAGATACCAGTTGTTGGCAGAAGGAAATCTAGTCTTGAGCTTCTCTGTCGTCTAATACAGGTTGGCGCCAAATAGAGTTCATGTTACATGCGCACTAGTATACGGTCCAACTCCTACTGGTAGAATCCACAAAGGGTTATGTTGACATGGATGAAGGTAATTTCTACCTTCCTTTTTACACTATCTTTCAGTTGCTTTTTGATTTTAACAGCTTTGAAACACTCAGAATGCAGTTCCTGCGGAGAAAAGTAGTGAATGCAGTGGAGCACCAATATTTATTCGAGCATCTAATTTCAAGCTACCATCCAACCCTTCAGTTCCAATCGTTATGGTTGGACCTGGGACTGGACTGGCACCTTTTAGAGGATTTCTGCAGGAAAGGATGGCACTAAAAGAAGATGGAGCTGAACTAGGTCCATCTTTGCTCTTCTTTGGGTGTAGAAACCGACGGATGGTGAGACCTTGATGCACCTTTTTCATCAAAATTGTCACCGTGTTGAGATTGAGATGCTGATACATTTATGACTTGCAGGACTTTATTTACGAGGATGAACTCAATAACTTCGTTGATCAAGGCGTGATCTCTGAGCTTATCGTGGCATTCTCTTGAGGGAGCACAGAAGGAGTATGTTCAACATAAGATGATAGAGAAGGTAAGCATATCCGGGGACGCATAGCATCAGGCTTTGGTAAAAGGGGAATGTATAGTAATCCCATTTCTATTTTGCTTTTCATTATGTGTTCAGGCTGCACAAGTTTGGAATCTAATAAAGGAAAAAGGTTATCTCTATGTATGTGGTGATGCTAAGGGCATGGCGAGAGATGTTCACAGGACTCTACATACCATTGTTCAGGAGCAGGTAATGGAATGAGTGTTCTGAAACAAGTGGTAGAATTTGGATTTTCTCTTGGTTAGATTTCCTGGAAGATTGATACCAACTATGTTTTTTTTTTTTTTTATGTTTTACAAATCTCCAGGAAGGTGTGAGTTCATCAGAGGCAGAGGCTATAGTTAAGAAACTTCAAACCGAAGGAAGGTACCTGAGAGATGTATGGTGATTAATGATGTTTTAGTTAATGGCAGATCGTTCACCCGTTATAAAATGAATGGCATTTCTGGGCAGATATGAAACAGGAGACCATGTAGGAGTATATGCTGAGAATCATGCTGAAATAGTTGAGGAAGCTGGGAAATTGCTTGGCCACTCTCTAGATTTAGTGTTTTCCGTACATACTGATAAGGAAGATGGCTCACCACGGGGAAGCTCGTTGCCGCCTCCCTTCCCTGGTCCATGCACACTTGGTACTGCTTTGGCAAAATACGCAGACCTTTTGAGCCCTCCTCGCAAGGTTATCTTGTACTATTTTTGAGATCAGCATCACATAGCTTTTGATTTTTTTAGTTGTTCCTAAATATTAAACTGTTCTTCTGGTTTCAGTCTGCGTTAGTTGCCTTGGCGGCCTATGCCACTGAACCAAGTGAAGCCGAGAAACTTAAGCACCTGACATCACCTGATGGAAAGGTTCTGAACCGGTGGTGGTGGTGTATATATATTATTCTCTTGGTGTTAAGTTTTCATGAGTTATCATCCTTTTGAGTTTTTCTTTTGGCTGTAGGATGAATACTCACAATGGATTGTTGCAAGTCAGAGAAGTCTTTTAGAGGTGATGGCTGCATTTCCATCTGCAAAAGCCCCACTAGGCGTGTTTTTTGCTGCAATAGCTCCTCGTCTACAACCTCGTTACTACTCCATCTCGTCCTCGCCGAGGTGATTATTTGATTTTGAAATACCAATTGTTGGCAGAAGGAAAACTAGTCTTGAGCTTCTCTGTCGTCTAATACAGGTTGGCGCCAAACAGAGTTCATGTTACATGCGCACTAGTATACGGTCCAACTCCTACTGGTAGAATCCACAAAGGGTTATGTTCGACATGGATGAAGGTAATTTCTACCTTCCTTTTTACACTATCTTTCAGTTGCTTTTTGATTTTAACAGCTTTGAAAAATTCAGAATGCAGTTCCTGCGGAGAAAAGTAGTGAATGCAGTGGAGCACCAATATTTATTCGAGCATCTAATTTCAAACTACCATCCAACCCTTCGGTTCCAATCGTTATGGTGGGACCTGGGACTGGACTGGCACCTTTTAGAGGGTTTCTACAGGAAAGGATGGCACTAAAAGAAGATGGAGCTGAACTAGGTCCATCTTTGCTCTTCTTTGGGTGTAGAAACCGACGGATGGTGAGACCTTGATGCACCTTTTTCATCAAAATTGTCACCGTGTTGAGATTGAGATGCTGATACATTTATGACTTGCAGGACTTTATTTACGAGGATGAACTCAATAACTTCGTTGATCAAGGCGTGATCTCTGAGCTTATCGTGGCATTCTCTCGTGAGGGAGCACAGAAGGAGTATGTTCAACATAAGATGATAGAGAAGGTAAGCATATCCGGGGACGCATAGCATCAGGCTTTGGTAAAAGGGGAATGTATAGTAATCCCATTTCTATTTTGCTTTTCATTATGTGTTCAGGCTGCACAAGTTTGGAATCTAATAAAGGAAAAAGGTTATCTCTATGTATGTGGTGATGCTAAGGGCATGGCGAGAGATGTTCACAGGACTCTACATACCATTGTTCAGGAGCAGGTAATGGAATGAGTGTTCTGAAACAAGTGGTAGAATTTGGATTTTCTCTTGGTTAGATTTCCTGGAAGATTGATACCAACTATGTTTTTTTTTTTTTTTATGTTTTACAAATCTCCAGGAAGGTGTGAGTTCATCAGAGGCAGAGGCTATAGTTAAGAAACTTCAAACCGAAGGAAGGTACCTGAGAGATGTATGGTGATTAATGATGTTTTTAGTTGGGAATCTCAGCTTCTTAGCTTTCTTAATACGAAGGCTGTTTTTTAACATTTAGATATTGACTTTTTATTTTCCTTTATGTTCTTATTATAGTCAAACACGAAAACTGAAAAGGTTTGTGTAAGTGTCTTTGTAAGGAACAAATTTGTAAGAGGGACGAATAACTATACAGTCCAATAAATGAGTGAAGATGATTTTGGCTTCATGCTTTGTACTGTCTAATAGACATCATGAAGTATAACGCATTTTATTGATAGGTTTCCACAACAATTGGATAATCAAAATCGTCACGGGTACACAACAATTGGATAACCAGTCTACTCTCTAACTCGCACCTCCAAGATGGACCATCATTCTCTTATGTGTCTTGCTAAGAACCTCGTTAAGAACCTCAACACCATCCATGGAACAATACCTGTTCGGAAAGATTCACAGGTGATATTTCCAAGCATCCTGATGGAGCTCAAGATGCTTGGATTTGGTGTTTTCCATTTGCTCAAGTTGTCATGATCAATTGCTTGGGTCATCGCTTGTAGCCTCATCTAGAGAAGCAGCAAGGTATTCAGCAAGGCTCTGCTGATTATTGCTGGGTTTGTGGGAAGCTTCTATTATCATAGGTTTCTTTGGTGCTATAGAATTGGGACGCCAAGCTTGACCTGTTGAGTTGCTGCTCGAAGTTACTGAACAGCTCTTCCATAAGACTGGCTTAAGATACTTCCATGGATCTTCAGCCATGGAGTTGGAGTAAAACCGCTCTGCACCTTGTTCCATGTGTCTTCTTCCTCCACCTCATCCAAAGCTTGTGTTGCGTCCTCGGCTTCTCCCTCTTGCTGAGCTAGGATATGTGTTTCCAGCCCAGCTAAAAGCTTGTCGTGGTCCGTATTGGGGAAACTGTGGAGCGGTATTGTTGTAGCTGCCTCCTCGGCCACCAAATCTATTATCCCCCATGTCATGGTTTCCTTGAGAGAACGGAAAAGAGCGAGGCACCCACTGAGGTGGACCTAAATGGTTAAATGGAGGAGGCGGAGGCCTATAGTTGTTGTTCCAAGGGCATGATTGGCATGTGCCTGATAGTCACCACCCAACGATCCTGTTCACAATTTTAGTGCAAGGATCAGAACTGCAACATTTTTCGTTCTAAGATAGAGAAAAAGAAGATAAATGAGTTCCGAAAGTAGAGTGTTATGAAATCTTCTCTACGAAGACTTAACAGGGGACCACTTTCCTTGACCTCAGAGCCTTCCATGAATATAGCCAAAATAAGACAGAAGCATTAACTATAAAGGGTATTGCAGAAGAAACAAGCACCTGGGACAGATGGAGGAAGCTGATGTGCTGGAGGGCTCATTTGATTACCAGGAAATGAGATGTGCTCTTGCTTAGAAGTGTTGTTTCTCTTGAAACTAGAATAAGCAGACATTGGATCGGTGTAATAATCAAACCTTGGTGCTTCACAAGATTCCTGCTGGTGAGTAGATGCCTCAGCCAAGGGATTTGAAAGGTGACCCGTGTTCATAGAGGTTTCAGACCCTTCAGAACAATCATTCTGTGCAGCAGCTTCCATGCGCATTGCTTTCAAAATTTGTTTTCTTTTCTCTGAATCATCCATTGTAGCTTTTAGCTTCAGAGCTAATCAACTACAAAGATACCAAAGCATTATTATAAACACAAGCATAGTGTAACACAGTACCACCAACACTGTAAGACCCAACGAAAGATGTCTACACCCTAAAGTTTCAAGCTTTACAGATACCCAAATTGGGAAAACTAAATATAGATCGATGCTAACCTTCAAAATCCTCTCACTTCCTCTTCGTCAAAGCTTGAAATCAAATCCCTGAACTGAAAATAATAGAGACAACAACGATGACAAAAGCCTCCAACATTTATAAAACCCGGTTCGTGATCATACCAAAAATATAAACCCGGTTAGTGATCGACCGTAATTTCAATTCAACCAGGTTGAAATCATGAAACCCGACCGGAATAAATTCTCGATTGAATAAGCCTCTCTCTCTCTCGATCGAAGCCGCGACGACTCTAGCCTCTCTCATCAACGCCGGAGAAAAAATGCACGGTCGTCCAAGGAAGGCTTACAAGCCAGAAGAGGAAGCAGCCTCCGCTGCTAAAGCCGTTAAGCTCCGATCTCTCCAGAATCAGTTCATGTCCAATCACCATGCCAAAATGTACAAACTTTCTCTCTCGCTGATCAGATTGATTCAATCATCTGTTGCTTATCTGAATGTTCTGGGGTTTGTAGTTATACCAAGGAAGCTATTGACTTGAGCACGAAGCTCTTAGAGATCAATCCGGAGGCGTACACGGCTTGGAACTACCGTAAGCTCGCCGTAGAGGATGCCCTTTCACGAGAAGAGTCTAATCAAGACTTGGTCAAGTCAGTTCTCGATGAAGAGCTTAAAGTGGTGAGCTTTCCTGTCCACTGATCTGGAATGTACATGTTCCACACAGCCATTCATGTAAAGGTTTGCACTTTATGCAAGTAGTTGATCGTTGGTTACTGTGGATTCTGTTCTGAGTTCAGGTAGAAAGTGCTTTGAGGCAGAACTTCAAGTCATACGGTGCTTGGCATCATCGAAAGTGGGTTTTGAGTAAAGGCCATTCCTCCGTAGGGAATGAGCTACGGCTTTTGGATAAGTTCCAGACCCTTGATTCCAGAAACTTTCACGCTTGGAACTATCGCAGGTGGAATGCCAACGTTCTTTTAAAATGCACTAGTGCGTTTGTCTAATCAAGCTTTGCATATTCATGTCTTGTTGTTCTTTGACCAGGTTTGTTGTGGAGCTAACCAACAGGTCAAAAGAGGATGAGTTGAAGTATACAGAGGATATGATCAGTAAAGATTTCAGCAACTACTCTGCTTGGCATAATCGTAGGTACGCATGATATTATTTAGTTAAATATCTGATTTACATGTTCATATTCTTGTAAATATATTTATATTTTTTATTGTTTGAAATTCTGCAGCGTGCTTCTTTCAAGTCTGCTTGCAAAGGCTGAGGGGTTCATGCCAAATGAGAAGATTCCTGACGAATATCAACTCGTTCATGATGCTATTTTTACGGACGAAGATGACCAAAGTGGGTGGTTTTATCATCTTTGGCTTCTTGATCAAACTGTTAATGTGGAGACTCCTCTTCTCACTTCCTCATGGCCTTCACATGGTTCCTGTATCAATCTATCTGGAGGAGCTGGGTGCTTAAACGACTCTTCTTCTTCTAAGCTCACTACTTCTTGTTCTGAGTCGGGTTCTTTTCCACTGATTCTTTACTTTAACCAAGCTGTTGGTGGAGTAAGCTCGTCTACTGTTACGGTTGATTCTGAACTGAGAGGAAATGAGGACCTTGTTTGGGAGCCAGTTTCGAATAAAAACTCTCGGGTGTCTTCTGTATGGGTTGCTCGTCTTAAATATATGAGTTCAGAGCCTTGCTTCCCCAAGGAATACACAGTGAAGGTCAGAATTGGGAACTCTCCAGGAATTGTTTCTTCCAGAGGATGTAACTTCAGCACTCCTTATGAGTTTGTCTTCACAGCGCATGTTCATGACACCGTCCGAGAAGATTCACAAGAAGTCGCTGTTTCATGGACGGATGGTTTCGATATTTGGGATGCACAGTCAAAAGATTTGAACTTTCTCGTCAACTTAGATCAACAGATGGGTTTGAAATGGCGTCAGGAAGCTATAGAGGAAGAGATTGAGTTATTTCGTGCATTGTCTGACAGGTATCCTATCTACTTTCTTGCTTTGATGGGGAAGATAAACTCTAGTCTTGAACTTTGTGTTCTTTTTTCCTGTTTAGCAAAATTGGAAAGCTCACTCTTGCAAGGCTTTTGATGGCTAAAGCTATGATATCGGAGAATGGTGTTAAGGGTGTTCACTATGAAGAAATTCTCGAGCTGTATAATGATCTAATGGTGCTGGATTCTTCGCACTATCATTACTACAAGGATGAGCACAGCGTAGCTTTACTCCACAAGGTACCTGAGTCTTCTTTTTAACTGTGAATCACAAGTTGAGATTCAGCTATATAATTTTAGATGTTTCAAGTTCTATTTCATCATGCATACTACTCAGAAAGAATGTTCATGCAGGTGACTTCAAGCACTGAATCCTTGTCGAGACACCTCTTCGATACAGGGATATGAACAATTCTGTATGTCTCCGACTGAATAACTTATCGCTATCTCGGATAGCCTCTGTTGAAAGTTGCTGTTTGTCCAAATGTTAGACCTAAGTCACAATGAGCTTCATTCAACTGAAGGTAAGTTTCTCAGAATGTCCTGTGTTTACATGCTTATGTTCTTGATTTGAACCGTTGCATCTGGGGTTTAATGGTGTGTATGTGCGTCTCAGGATTGGAGGCAATGCAACTCCTCTCTTGCCTAAACCTGAGTCACAACAGAATCCGGAGTTTTTCAGCACTGGACTCTCTAAGACATCTGAAACAGCTGAGAGTGTTGGATGTTTCACACAACAACATCGGTGAGCACTCGGTTGACACAACGAGGTACCTTTGTTCTTCACCGCTCTCTAATTCGGAGTGGACTGAGGATGAAGTTGGAAGACAGATGACTAGTCTGGTCACCAAATACTGGGATGCGTATTTTGTGTTAAGAGATTTGAACCTGAAACAGTTAGATATAGCAGGCAACATGATCGCAGGGGACGAGTTCTACACTTTGGTTCCGCAGGTTGTGCCAACGCTTGTATGGCTCAATGGCCACAGAGTTAGATCATAGGCCAAGATTTTTAACTTAATTTATAGATCATCAACTCCCCAAAGCTATTTGGATTCTCTTGATGATGTGCTTTGTTTTTGTGGTTTGTTTCTCAACAGTCTTGTTATATGACTTTGTTTCTATACAACGACTGTGCACCATTTATTTACCACATTTTGTATTAATTATCTGTTTTATGTCCGTATTGTTGTTGTTAGTAGTAGATAAACTAATTAGTAGTCCCTAGCAGGGTTTTGTTGGTATATGGTACATGCATATGCACACACTCTATATAGGTTCCAACAATACTCCTATGTCAGGTAGAGGCAAATGTGAGAGATACTGTTGGAACCTAGCAATACTATTTTGTGGACAAGTAAGTGCTGAGTGTAAACCCAAACCCAGTAAGGAAAAGGCCCAGTGCAACAACCATAATCACTTGGTCTTCTGTTGTGTGGTTAGAAAGTTGCCAACTTGGAGGATCAGGATTCTTGTTTCCCATGTCCAAAGAGTTTCCGTGCTTCAACTTCATCTACTACTCTCAATCTCAAGCCATTCTCTGACACAGGTAAGAATCCAATCCAACACAAATATTTACCTTTATTTCTTAACATGAAGATGCCCACAACTCAGATATTTTATGCTTTATGTGGTTTTGTTTTGGGTTGCCTATGTTCATCTCTCTGAGACGCCCAGTAAAATCTCTATGTTTATCATAACGTATCGAAATATACAACTGGTTTACTCTCAGTTATGGTTCTTTCAATGTATGCATTTGTTAGTCTTTCTTTAGTGAGTTTGCGTTTACATGTTCTTTTTGTAACAAACACTTGCATTATTTCTCTCTAATATGGTTATTCTTTTGAATGTTTCCAGATTGTGGCAAAACTTGGATCAAATCATCCAATTGATCTGCTGTTGACACTCATTTTCAATGCAGAAGCAGAGCATTCTTCATCCGGAGTACCTAAGATTTGGCAACGGACTAGTTAAATCGATAGAAGCCAGTGCATTTCCTAGATGGATCAGTCGCAACAATGAAGTCAGATTGTCGTTTCTAAGAGCTGAAGCTTCTTCTTCATCCATGACTATGATTACCAAAAGCTGCACGTGGAGAGCGAATAGCTTAGGACAGGAGATCCAAGCGGACTTGAGTGATGAAGACGAAGAAGATCTATGTCCGGTTGAGTGTGTCACTGAGTTCAGGACAGATGATGAACTTCTTAGAGTCCTGGAGAAAGCCAAGGAGACTAACACTTTGGTTGTGGTTGATTTCTATCGTCCTTCATGTGGTAGTTGTAAGTACATAGAGCAGGGCTTCTCAAAGCTCTGCAAGCAATCTGGTGACCAAGAAGCCCCCGTTATCTTCCTTAAGCATAATGTGAGTGAGTATAATAATAATACATATCCTTTTCTTTGCTGAGTAAGATTCATTAGTTGCTCAAATTATTTTGGCAGGTGATAGACGAATATGATGAACAATCTGAAGTCGCTGAAAGGCTCCGTATAAAGGTACGTAATCCCTCTTGCTATCTAACAATAACAATCACAAGAAGAGAGTATTGATTTACTAAAGTCTAATAATATCTACAGTCGGTTCCTCTCTTCCATTTCTATAAAACGGAGTTCTGTTAGAAGCATTTGCAACTAGAGACAAGGAGAGGATTGACGCTTCTATAGCCAAATATACTTCCTCTGAATCTTCAAGCACATCGGATTAAACCCCACTTCTGGTTCTCTCTTTGAAATCATAGATAATGATGTAAACGATATTAAACAGCAGCAACATCCTCCCCCAAACTTGTTGTAAAGATGCCTAAACAGCTCTCATTCTTCTTGCAAGTATCATACTGAATAAGACAGATGCAACATTTTTTTCTAATATGGTAATTTGATTTGAGTTTCGGTTAAGGTTTCTATAATATATGTGATGATGAGAAGATACATTCATAGAGAAGAGCAACTAATACTATAAGAGTTTCTTCTATCTTCTGATTCTTATCATAGTATCTCGTGATTACCTAACATATTAGAGTTAACACCATTAGCAAGAGAAACCAAGGCAAAGTGTTCTTCGACAGTTGCAGGTTCATAGATCTGAGTTGTTAGCATCCGCATCACCCCCAAGCTCTCCCTACAGTATCAAACAATAATGAATGAAGCTTTCCCTTTTATGTGTACAACAAACCAGAGACACACATGGATAAAATGCTTACAGGTTCTATCATTGCCACCTGATTATCTTCTGTTTTCTTAGAGAGATCCCTCAATGTACCCTATAAAAATTTAACAATTTTAAAAACGTTAAAAGCACATTAGTATATGTGAAAACAGAATGAGTAGATGATGCATTAATATCACTTTGTGGAGATTCATACGCACCCTGGAAACCCAAAAGAGTCCACATGCATTGCAGAGAGTTCTGGGGCCTGAAGGTCCACGTCGCATCATCGGTGTACATGTGGAACTAACGCCGCAATGAGTACACCTACGGCGTAAGACACACTCACATAGTCACATTTAAAGAGCAAGAAAAATTGGAGCACTAATTGAAGAAGCAGTTAAGTGGCAGAGGCATAACGCACGATATCTCTGGACGGCCATCATCATGTGCGTTATCTTGATCTGTGCCCGAGTTATAAGCCCCATCAGCCGTCTTTGCAGAGGAGAATTGACCTTTATTACGTGGCATTCTGGTAAAAGACTAAACAAAGTCAGAGTTGTAGGAAAAGTGACAAATTCTATCTCTTGATGATGAGATAGACACGTCATTTATTCTCAGTTTAAGCTAATTATGACACTAACCACGACTCAGTACTATCCTACTCAACTACAAACATATTCTCATGTATTATAACAAGCCAAGGACATTGAAACCTGAGCCACTGCATAATCACTTTCATAGTCGCCAAACTTAACAAAAATAGTGAAGTACCTTAAAGCCACTTCCTGGCGAACACCATATCTTACTTGGTTCGCAAAACATCTAGCACTCCTCTTCTTCCGAAACCTATCCAAGGACTGCGCCCGTTGCGGATGGCTACACCGGCTCTGATGTTCCACAACAGGCTAAACAAAAAAGAAGGAAACAGAAAAAAACATAGATGAAGAAGGTGACCGTTGTGTAAAACTTGAACACAAACAAACAGACAAACAACAAAAGTGGTTACCATATGATTCTGTTGAGCTATCTCCATCCCCTGTGGAGCAGTACAACCACCCAATAACGACAACACAGCATCGACCTTACGAAATCAATTCCCCCCCCCCCCAAAAAGGTCAGAAACACACACAAAAGTGCACACTTTTTATTATGTAACTAGATTCTGACTAGCCGGTATATTTTTTGTTTTAGTCCTTTTCAATTGGTAATTTAAATATAATGATAAAAATAAAAAGAAATAATAGTTGGACCATAGTTTTATCAATGTGGCACACCGGTGTTTTAATACAATAGATTCTACACGAAAGTATTCACCTTTTCGGGACCCACAGCATCGAAAACGTAAACCTGACCACGGTACGAGATCGTCAGCTGATTAGCTCCTTCCGGCGCCGGAGAATCTAGTAACTGAGAGCCGTCGGGAATCAAACCGGAGGCAGCGTAGATGGAGTCAGGATGATTGGCGATTTCGTCTATATAAGGAATGTGAGCTGCGGAGGCAGAGACATGGTCTTCACCAAGGGTGCTACCAATCTGATAAGGGTTAATCTCCAGTTGAGGAAACATCGGGAACTGCCAAAAGAGAAGAGCTTTCAGCAAGATATTTGAGTGGGGGAAAAAGAACCCTAACCGTAAGTGCAAAAGAGGAAGTAGAGATAGTTGATATGGAAGAAGAGGGAAATACAGAGAGAGATGGTGTGATCGGCGCGTGTGGAGGAAGGGGAGATTGGCCGTTGTGGAATTTCACCGGCGGTAAAACGGTGACTTGAGAGGTAAATCGCAGCAACCTTCCGACGACTATTTCCTTTTTACCTATTACCTTTTGGGCTGTTCGATTATATATCTATTTTGTACTCCAAAAGCCCATTACGGACTCGCTTGTTAATTTATAAAACTGTGATCCGATTAATAATGGAAAAAGTAACTATGATCCGATTAATTACATGAATATGGAAAGTTTTAGATTTACTTGATTTGTTAAGTATATTTGTTCTCTAAGTTATATTTTGTCTCCAAATTATTGTAATCCTATATAGTACAAACTAAATTGTGTTAAGCTTTTTAATACCCAATTTTTGTTTCCAATTTAATACTTCAACTAATTATTTTCCTCATTTTGATACACAAATTTTAAAATTTTGCCCATTTTGATACCTCAATTGTTGTTTATTTTAATCAAAATATTAATAAGTATCAAACAAAACTTAAAAAATCTCTAAAATCTAAGAAAAAATCTTTGAAATTCTTAATTTTATTTTAATTTATAGTAAATAAAGTAACTAAACTATGGAAAAAAATTTAAATTTAGAAAAACCTTTATTTTGAAGGAAAATAAATAAATTTGTTTTCTATTCAAGAAATAAACTAAGATTAATATTTAAAACTTAGAACTTTTATCCATAATTTAAGTTCATCCACAATTTACGTTACTTTTGTTTCTAAGACTTGAAAGTTAGAATTTTTAAGGTTTTTTGTGAATTTAGATATCTTAAATTTTTTATTTAAAACTATTTCATTAAAATAAACACAGTTTAGGTATTGAAAAGACCATCATTTTAAAGTTTGTGTATTAAAATAGATAAAATAATTAATTGAGGTATCAAAATGGATATCAAAAATATAAGACTGTATATTTAAGATTTTTATTTAGGTTCCGAATAAATACGAGTTATTTGAATTTTTAAAGTTTTCCGGATACTCACTAGAATTTAGATAACACCCAAAATTTAAAATTCCAACATATTAAACACGAAATTCATACACACAGAATTAATAAAATGAAAAGGTAATCTCAAGATGAGTGGTAAGTAACTTTCTCACAGAAACAAAACAGTCTCTCATTTGTCTTTGGGCCGAGAATTTACATGTAGACTAAACCGTTGGCTGCAAACGGCTCAACATATAGCAAGTGCTGAGTTTACAAAGTGGTTAAAATAAAACTCACAATCTATTACAAAGGGAGTAAGCATATATTCTCTGCTGCTGGTAATTAACATCTCTCACTGCGTGAGCAGCTTAGAGTCACATGCCACTATCTTCACTTGACTAACATTCTCTTGACGGTCTTCACTCTTGAACATTGCGTCCTGTAATATGAAGGTCCAGACGTTGTCACAGAACCTGTATGTGTGCAGGTGGCCCTGTACAAGAAATAAAAGTAAAGAAGAAGCGAGATTAAGTATCTGGCTGTTTCATCGACACTTATCTTGAGTGCAGACTGCAGTGCTCAATACACTAGGTATCTAAAATTACTGTTAACAGTGGTTAGTAAAGTCAATCATCAGAAACACTAGCATAAATAATTAGAGATCAAGCTATATGGATTGATACTAATCTGGACAGTACAGATGTAAGCTACTTCTTATAAACCAGACAACTGAATCCATACAGGGTTATAAAAAGTTGACTTTTTTAACTCGAGGAAATCATACATGAGCCAGCTCCAACAAAGTTATCATTCGTATACAGCATCCAAAGAAACTCTAATTCTGATAGAATTCATGACAATGTTACTATCACCTAAGATAACCAATGTAAGCACCTACTTATTAGGCCACAGATAACTGAAACACATGCAGCTTATCAAGTTGCTACCGAAAAAGCTCAAGACTTTACAGAAAGTATGACTCTTTTCAGAAACTATTACTTGAGGCAACAACTTGTCAATCACGAACAGAAACTATCTTTACAATAAAGAATAAAAAGAGATTGAAGCTGACCTTGATAGACACCTTGGTCTTCACTTGGCTCTCAAGAGCTTCAGTCATGGACTACAAAAGGGACACATATACATATATATATCATTAAAAGCAAGCCAAAGAAGCAAACCAAAAGACTCCCAAAAAAAAGAGAAACCTTGTCAAATTGAACAAGGACTTGGATAGCTAGCTCAGGGCTCAGCGTACCGCTCTGAACCATCTCATCCAAAGTCTCCGTCAAACACATCCCGATCGTCGATCTCCTGTACAGCTCGAACGTCGCCATTCTCTACGATCTGCCTACAGAAAAATCCGAGCAAACTCAAATCGTTGAATCGAGAATCTGAAAAGTTTAGGCGAGATAAAGGAGCTAGACGAATCTAAGACCCCTCAGCCTCAAATAGGAGACGGTTTACCGATCTCCGGCGACGAAGGGAGAGAAATGAGGGAGGTGCCGTTGGGTCGATTGCTAAGGATTCGTCTCTTTGCGCGGAGAAAAAAATATTGGGGCTTTTATACCCTAGCTTTTGCAGGTAACTACTGTTTATATAGCCAGCGATGGAACAGGGAAAACCAAATTACGTTTTTACCCTTAATGCCTTTTTTTTTAATTAGATAACGGTTTTAATATTACGTGTGGGAAGTAGATAATGGGTTACCATGTTAAAAAATGGGTTATTATACCATATCCAGATTTTAAACCGAGTTAACATACAATTTTTAATTAAAATTACTCGAATTTTTGATTAAATCAATTAAAATCAAACCGAAAATAAAAAAAAATGGTTTAATTTGGTCAAATTTTCAAAGACTTTGACTGATTGTATAACAAACCGCACTGTATTTTTGTTTGTTCAATTCGACTAGATTTTGTGTGAACTGGATAATCGAAAAAAAGAATTACCTGAACCATACCAAACTAGCAGGCTTAAGTTCACTCATTAAGAAGTCGTTTTAAAGTTTTTTATATATGCTATCTGCCACTTGTCTAACAGATATAGTCCATGTATAAGAAGTAATTCTATTTATATGAAGCATTGGCAAAGTATACATACATAGTCTTTCGTTTGTAGTTAGATATACACAGTCTTTCATTTGTAGTTAGAATCTACCAAGTAATATTACGTATCAATGTACAAGCAAAATTTTATCTTGCAGCTATAAATGGATAAATGAGAGAACTAGTGACAACAAGTCAAAAAGTCAGTTTGCTCTTTCATCGATAAACACTTTGCTTTTTTTTTTCTGACTTCTTTAGCTCTTGCACTTCTTCAGTTTTTGCAAAGGACCTGGCAACAGAGTTATTGCTACATGCTTCTGTATTCATCGTTTACGTTTAGTTTGAATAATGGTGTGGTGTACTCAAACCTGAAGAAAAAAACTTCACATAGCGCTATACTCGGAAGTATCCCAAGTGTTGCATTAGCAGATCACTGATTCAAAATCAAGCAATATTACGATAATGTCACAAGTTGAAAATCTCTAACCTTTTTAAGAAATACCATTATGGTGAATGCTTCCCATAGTCACCGTATCTCTTTTACCTCAATGAGAGTCACCTCGCACATCTAGACCATCGATGAGAAGGGAATAATAACCCAGCACCTTCCCCCACTCCCCAAGTTATTTACTATGAAGTAATCTAGTGTAGCTAACTAGTGCAAGATTCAAGTTCTTAGCTATCATGAAATACCTCTAACACTCCAGACAGAGGTTTGACATCTCTTAGGCAAAATGTCTGTCCGAAGTGTGGCATAGTCCAAAAACAAGGAAAATATTATGTATGCAGCATCCAGAAATGTCATGAATGGACTTAATGTATTTTATTTTATACTTAACTCCTGAATGATCTGATTATGCTGATAGAAATAAAATAGCTTAATCAAGAGATAACAAGTAATATCTGTGACCTAGACCTTTCTAATTGGATGCAGGTTTTAGGATGTTCACCTTATTTCTTAACGTTTTGGTAGCCGGGATAATACAGATATACATAACAAAACAACGTATATCAAGCTGGAAAACCATCTAAAATATAGTATTGTTTCTAAAAGAGTAGTGTGATATGTTGAACAAGCTATTTTCCTTAATACTCACTACAGATTGAAAGTGGGGTGAACGGTGCAAACAAAAAATCCCTTCTCACAAATGGTCTAGACATGAAAGACAACTCGAGGGAACCTGCGCCAGTCTTCAGTTTAGTCAACCACGGCAGCCCCCAAATCTATAATGTAGCACTGCATAAACAAAGGCAGATGAATTTTTAGATTTAAATTAACTAGTTTATGCAACAGCAAAATACACTTACTATTTAATCATTGAAGGCAAAATGAATTGCTATTAATCAATAGAAACTCATCATTTCTATTCAATGAAACAAGTTCCATTCATTTTCTTGTTAGTTCAAGCAAGCACCTAACCTGTATAAATCTAATAGAGTTTCCATCCAAGCTATTGCTTTCTCAAAAGATACATTTCGTTCCTTTGGACATCTAGAGGCCAAGACACACAGATGAAACTATCCAATACTGATGTCTAGGCCTATCGTTCCCAAAGTCATTTCAAACCCTTGAGTTTTATTGGGTCTATTCGGCATATTCTCTTATCATATAGTTGTGTGAAAGTGTTACTGAGGAAGAATCAAAGTTTATTGACAAGGAACTCAAAGATCAAGCTTTAATTCTCTGGTGATAGATATCTCCACCTAAATGTATCTGTACATTTCATATAATTTGGGTATATGGTAAACCTTTTTTTTACCTTAAAGTGTGAATTAATGATGCTTTCATACTCTTTTCAGGTACAACTAAAGAAATGCAAGAAAATCAATTAAATTTTTTTTAAAAAAACAGGAGAGTCATTTTGTTATCTGTGTTTTATCTTTCGATCAATTTCGATGATTGCTTTTATTATATGCTCATAACTACTATTAAGCTGTTCATAAGAAAAAAAGAGCAAGGACACTAACTAAGTATACAATCACCAAATGACAATCACAATACTTCTAGAAAAGGAAGAATCATGCATTATAATCACAATAGCTGTAGAAGGACGAGGATAATCATTATTGTAAGGTTAAATACTATACACCAAAAAAAAAAGAACAAAAAAACAACAAAACAGAAGTACTACAGTCAAGTGTTGTTAAAACATTATTAAACATGTGCATCTAACAAAAGTAATGGACCTGAGAAGAGGAGACAGATCCGTTAAAGATTGAGACATAATAAGATTGAGAGATAATCTCTCTTCCCATGGGCATCGTTCTGCACATGCAAACCAAAAGCAATCCATCATCTTTCCTGGAACAGTAAAATTTGGATCAGCTATAAAATTCAGGTAAGTAATGCTCATGCAGCTGATCTATCAGATGATAATTGCGACTTCTCAAAATACTAGAGAGATCTCACAAAAAGTTTCAGCAAAAAATATCATGTGTGTAAAATAAAATTGAAAGTTAATAAACAAAATTATATACGGAATTACACTAATCGACGAAGTAATCGAAGCTTAGGAAGTGACTTCAGCACTCCTTATGAGTTTGTCTTCACAGCGCATGTTCATGACACCGTCCGAGAAGATTCACAAGAAGTCGCTGTTTCATGGACGGATGGTTTCGATATTTGGGATGCACAGTCAAAAGATTTGAACTTTCTCGTCAACTTAGATCAACAGATGGGTTTGAAATGGCGTCAGGAAGCTATAGAGGAAGAGATTGAGTTATTTAGTGCATTGTCTGACAGGTATCCTATCTACTTTCTTGCTTTGATGGGGAAGATAAACTCTAGTCTTGAACTTTGTGTTCTTTTTTCCTGTTTAGCAAAATTGGAAAGCTCACTCTTGCAAGGCTTTTGATGGCTAAAGCTATGATATCGGAGAATGGTGTTAAGGGTGTTCACTATGAAGAAATTCTCGAGCTGTATAATGATCTAATGGTGCTGGATTCTTCGCACTATCATTACTACAAGGATGAGCACAGCGTAGCTTTACTCCACAAGGTACCTGAGTCTTCTTTTTAACTGTGAATCACAAGTTGAGATTCAGCTATATAATTTTAGATGTTTCAAGTTCTATTTCATCATGCATACTACTCAGAAAGAATGTTCATGCAGGTGACTTCAAGCACTGAATCCTTGTCGAGACACCTCTTTCGATACAGGGATATGAACAATTCTGTATGTCTCCGACTGAATAACTTATCGCTATCTCGGATAGCCTCTGTTGAGAAGTTGCTGTTTGTCCAAATGTTAGACCTAAGTCACAATGAGCTTCATTCAACTGAAGGTAAGTTTCTCAGAATGTCCTGTGTTTACATGCTTATGTTCTTGATTTGAACCGTTGCATCTGGGGTTTAATGGTGTGTATGTGCGTCTCAGGATTGGAGGCAATGCAACTCCTCTCTTGCCTAAACCTGAGTCACAACAGAATCCGGAGTTTTTCAGCACTGGACTCTCTAAGACATCTGAAACAGCTGAGAGTGTTGGATGTTTCACACAACAACATCGGTGAGCACTCGGTTGACACAACGAGGTACCTTTGTTCTTCACCGCTCTCTAATTCGGAGTGGACTGAGGATGAAGTTGGAAGACAGATGACTAGTCTGGTCACCAAATACTGGGATGCGTATTTTGTGTTAAGAGATTTGAACCTGAAACAGTTAGATATAGCAGGCAACATGATCGCAGGGGACGAGTTCTACACTTTGGTTCCGCAGGTTGTGCCAACGCTTGTATGGCTCAATGGCCACAGAGTTAGATCATAGGCCAAGATTTTTAACTTAATTTATAGATCATCAACTCCCCAAAGCTATTTGGATTCTCTTGATGATGTGCTTTGTTTTTGTGGTTTGTTTCTCAACAGTCTTGTTATATGACTTTGTTTCTATACAACGACTGTGCACCATTTATTTACCACATTTTGTATTAATTATCTGTTTTATGTCCGTATTGTTGTTGTTAGTAGTAGATAAACTAATTAGTAGTCCCTAGCAGGGTTTTGTTGGTATATGGTACATGCATATGCACACACTCTATATAGGTTCCAACAATACTCCTATGTCAGGTAGAGGCAAATGTGAGAGATACTGTTGGAACCTAGCAATACTATTTTGTGGACAAGTAAGTGCTGAGTGTAAACCCAAACCCAGTAAGGAAAAGGCCCAGTGCAACAACCATAATCACTTGGTCTTCTGTTGTGTGGTTAGAAAGTTGCCAACTTGGAGGATCAGGATTCTTGTTTCCCATGTCCAAAGAGTTTCCGTGCTTCAACTTCATCTACTACTCTCAATCTCAAGCCATTCTCTGACACAGGTAAGAATCCAATCCAACACAAATATTTACCTTTATTTCTTAACATGAAGATGCCCACAACTCAGATATTTTATGCTTTATGTGGTTTTGTTTTGGGTTGCCTATGTTCATCTCTCTGAGACGCCCAGTAAAATCTCTATGTTTATCATAACGTATCGAAATATACAACTGGTTTACTCTCAGTTATGGTTCTTTCAATGTATGCATTTGTTAGTCTTTCTTTAGTGAGTTTGCGTTTACATGTTCTTTTTGTAACAAACACTTGCATTATTTCTCTCTAATATGGTTATTCTTTTGAATGTTTCCAGATTGTGGCAAAACTTGGATCAAATCATCCAATTGATCTGCTGTTGACACTCATTTTCAATGCAGAAGCAGAGCATTCTTCATCCGAGTACCTAAGATTTGGCAACGGACTAGTTAAATCGATAGAAGCCAGTGCATTTCCTAGATGGATCAGTCGCAACAATGAAGTCAGATTGTCGTTTCTAAGAGCTGAAGCTTCTTCTTCATCCATGACTATGATTACCAAAAGCTGCACGTGGAGAGCGAATAGCTTAGGACAGGAGATCCAAGCGGACTTGAGTGATGAAGACGAAGAAGATCTATGTCCGGTTGAGTGTGTCACTGAGTTCAGGACAGATGATGAACTTCTTAGAGTCCTGGAGAAGCCAAGGAGACTAACACTTTGGTTGTGGTTGATTTCTATCGTCCTTCATGTGGTAGTTGTAAGTACATAGAGCAGGGCTTCTCAAAGCTCTGCAAGCAATCTGGTGACCAAGAAGCCCCCGTTATCTTCCTTAAGCATAATGTGAGTGAGTATAATAATAATACATATCCTTTTCTTTGCTGAGTAAGATTCATTAGTTGCTCAAATTATTTTGGCAGGTGATAGACGAATATGATGAACAATCTGAAGTCGCTGAAAGGCTCCGTATAAAGGTACGTAATCCCTCTTGCTATCTAACAATAACAATCACAAGAAGAGAGTATTGATTTACTAAAGTCTAATAATATCTACAGTCGGTTCCTCTCTTCCATTTCTATAAAAACGGAGTTCTGTTAGAAGCATTTGCAACTAGAGACAAGGAGAGGATTGACGCTTCTATAGCCAAATATACTTCCTCTGAATCTTCAAGCACATCGGATTAAACCCCACTTCTGGTTCTCTCTTTGAAATCATAGATAATGATGTAAACGATATTAAACAGCAGCAACATCCTCCCCCAAACTTGTTGTAAAGATGCCTAAACAGCTCTCATTCTTCTTGCAAGTATCATACTGAATAAGACAGATGCAACATTTTTTTCTAATATGGTAATTTGATTTGAGTTTCGGTTAAGGTTTCTATAATATATGTGATGATGAGAAGATACATTCATAGAGAAGAGCAACTAATACTATAAGAGTTTCTTCTATCTTCTGATTCTTATCATAGTATCTCGTGATTACCTAACATATTAGAGTTAACACCATTAGCAAGAGAAACCAAGGCAAAGTGTTCTTCGACAGTTGCAGGTTCATAGATCTGAGTTGTTAGCATCCGCATCACCCCCAAGCTCTCCCTACAGTATCAAACAATAATGAATGAAGCTTTCCCTTTTATGTGTACAACAAACCAGAGACACACATGGATAAAATGCTTACAGGTTCTATCATTGCCACCTGATTATCTTCTGTTTTCTTAGAGATCCTCAATGTACCCTATAAAAATTTAACAATTTTAAAACGTTAAAAGCACATTAGTATATGTGAAAACAGAATGAGTAGATGATGCATTAATATCACTTTGTGGAGATTCATACGCACCCTGGAAACCCAAAAGAGTCCACATGCATTGCAGAGAGTTCTGGGGCCTGAAGGTCCACGTCGCATCATCGGTGTACATGTGGAACTAACGCCGCAATGAGTACACCTACGGCGTAAGACACACTCACATAGTCACATTTAAAGAGCAAGAAAAATTGGAGCACTAATTGAAGAAGCAGTTAAGTGGCAGAGGCATAACGCACGATATCTCTGGACGGCCATCATCATGTGCGTTATCTTGATCTGTGCCCGAGTTATAAGCCCCATCAGCCGTCTTTGCAGAGGAGAATTGACCTTTATTACGTGGCATTCTGGTAAAAGACTAAACAAAGTCAGAGTTGTAGGAAAAGTGACAAATTCTATCTCTTGATGATGAGATAGACACGTCATTTATTCTCAGTTTAAGCTAATTATGACACTAACCACGACTCAGTACTATCCTACTCAACTACAAACATATTCTCATGTATTATAACAAGCCAAGGACATTGAAACCTGAGCCACTGCATAATCACTTTCATAGTCGCCAAACTTAACAAAAATAGTGAAGTACCTTAAAGCCACTTCCTGGCGAACACCATATCTTACTTGGTTCGCAAAACATCTAGCACTCCTCTTCTTCCGAAACCTATCCAAGGACTGCGCCCGTTGCGGATGGCTACACCGGCTCTGATGTTCCACAACAGGCTAAACAAAAAAGAAGGAAACAGAAAAAAACATAGATGAAGAAGGTGACCGTTGTGTAAAACTTGAACACAAACAAACAGACAAACAACAAAAGTGGTTACCATATGATTCTGTTGAGCTATCTCCATCCCCTGTGGAGCAGTACAACCACCCAATAACGACAACACAGCATCGACCTTACGAAATCAATTCCCCAAAAGGTCAGAAACACACACAAAAGTGCACACTTTTATTATGTAACTAGATTCTGACTAGCCGGTATATTTTTGTTTTAGTCCTGATTGGTAATTTAAATATAATGATAAAAATAAAAAGAAATAATAGTTGGATGTAGTTTTATCAATGTGGCACCGGTGTTTTAATACAATAGATTCTACACGAAAGTATTCACCTTTTCGGGACCCACAGCATCGAAAACGTAAACCTGACCACGGTACGAGATCGTCAGCTGATTAGCTCCTTCCGGCGCCGGAGAATCTAGTAACTGAGAGCCGTCGGGAATCAAACCGGAGGCAGCGTAGATGGAGTCAGGATGATTGGCGATTTCGTCTATATAAGGAATGTGAGCTGCGGAGGCAGAGACATGGTCTTCACCAAGGGTGCTACCAATCTGATAAGGGTTAATCTCCAGTTGAGGAAACATCGGGAACTGCCAAAAGAGAAGAGCTTTCAGCAAGATATTTGAGTGGGGGAAAAAGAACCCTAACCGTAAGTGCAAAAGAGGAAGTAGAGATAGTTGATATGGAAGAAGAGGAAATACAGAGAGATGGTGTGATCGGCGCGTGTGGAGGAAGGGAGATTGGCCGTTGTGGAATTTCACCGGCGGTAAAACGGTGACTTGAGAGGTAAATCGCAGCAACCTTCCGACGACTATTTCCTTTTACCTATTACCTTTTGGGCTGTTCGATTATATATCTATTTTGTACTCAAAAGCCCATTACGGACTCGCTTGTTAATTTATAAAACTGTGATCCGATTAATAATGGAAAAAGTAACTATGATCCGATTAATTACATGAATATGGAAAGTTTTAGATTTACTTGATTTGTTAAGTATATTTGTTCTCTAAGTTATATTTTGTCTCCAAATTATTGTAATCCTATATAGTACAAACTAAATTGTGTTAAGCTTTTTAATACCCAATTTTTGTTTCCAATTTAATACTTCAACTAATTATTTTCCTCATTTTGATACACAAATTTTAAAATTTTGCCCATTTTGATACCTCAATTGTTGTTTATTTTAATCAAAATATTAATAAGTATCAAACAAAACTTAAAAATCTCTAAAATCTAAGAAAAAATCTTTGAAATTCTTAATTTTATTTTAATTTATAGTAAATAAAGTAACTAAACTATGGAAAAAAATTTAAATTTAGAAAAACCTTTATTTTGAAGGAAAATAAATAAATTTGTTTTCTATTCAAGAAATAAACTAAGATTAATATTTAAAACTTAGAACTTTTTATCCATAATTTAAGTTCATCCACAATTTACGTTACTTTTGTTTCTAAGACTTGAAAGTTAAATTTTTAAGGTTTTTGTGAATTTAGATATCTTAAATTTTTATTTAAAACTATTTCATTAAAATAAACACAGTTTAGGTATTGAAAAGACCATCATTTTAAAGTTTGTGTATTAAAATAGATAAAATAATTAATTGAGGTATCAAAATGGATATCAAAAAATATAAGACTGTATATTTAAGATTTTTATTTAGGTTCCGAATAAATACGAGTTATTTGAATTTTTAAAGTTTTCCGGATACTCACTAGAATTTAGATAACACCCAAAATTTAAAATTCCAACATATTAAACACGAAATTCATACACACAGAATTAATAAAATGAAAAGGTAATCTCAAGATGAGTGGTAAGTAACTTTCTCACAGAAACAAAACAGTCTCTCATTTGTCTTTGGGCCGAGAATTTACATGTAGACTAAACCGTTGGCTGCAAACGGCTCAACATATAGCAAGTGCTGAGTTTACAAAGTGGTTAAAATAAAACTCACAATCTATTACAAAGGGAGTAAGCATATATTCTCTGCTGCTGGTAATTAACATCTCTCACTGCGTGAGCAGCTTAGAGTCACATGCCACTATCTTCACTTGACTAACATTCTCTTGACGGTCTTCACTCTTGAACATTGCGTCCTGTAATATGAAGGTCCAGACGTTGTCACAGAACCTGTATGTGTGCAGGTGGCCCTGTACAAGAAATAAAAGTAAAGAAGAAGCGAGATTAAGTATCTGGCTGTTTCATCGACACTTATCTTGAGTGCAGACTGCAGTGCTCAATACACTAGGTATCTAAAATTACTGTTAACAGTGGTTAGTAAAGTCAATCATCAGAAACACTAGCATAAATAATTAGAGATCAAGCTATATGGATTGATACTAATCTGGACAGTACAGATGTAAGCTACTTCTTATAAACCAGACAACTGAATCCATACAGGGTTATAAAAAGTTGACTTTTTTAACTCGAGGAAATCATACATGAGCCAGCTCCAACAAAGTTATCATTCGTATACAGCATCCAAAGAAACTCTAATTCTGATAGAATTCATGACAATGTTACTATCACCTAAGATAACCAATGTAAGCACCTACTTATTAGGCCACAGATAACTGAAACACATGCAGCTTATCAAGTTGCTACCGAAAAAAGCTCAAGACTTTACAGAAAGTATGACTCTTTTCAGAAACTATTACTTGAGGCAACAACTTGTCAATCACGAACAGAAACTATCTTTACAATAAAGAATAAAAAGAGATTGAAGCTGACCTTGATAGACACCTTGGTCTTCACCTGGCTCTCCAGAGCTTCAGTCATGGACTACAAGAACACGTATATATCAGAAATACTCCAACATCATTTACATACGAGTGAGAGAGAAAACAGAAACCTTGTCAAACTGAACAAGAACTTGGATGGCTAGCTCAGGGCTCAAGGTACCACTCTGAACCATCTCGTCCAAAGTCTCCGTCAAACACATCCCTATCGTCGATCTCCTGTATAGCTCAAACGTCGCCATTATCTACGATGATCTGCTCACAGAAAGTCCGAGCAAACTCAAAATTCTCGGCAAAACAAAAGAGCTAGACGAATCTAAGACCTCAAATACGATAGGTAGAGATGGCTTACCGATCTCCGGCGACGTAGGGAGAGATGAAGGAGGTACCGTTGGGGTCGATTGCGATTTTTTTGTCTCTTGAGCGGAGAAATGATTTGGGGCTTTTATACTAGCTTTTGCAGGCAACTGTTTATATAAGCAGCGTTGGATCAGGGGATTCGAAACTACGTTTTACCCTTGGATTAAAGCCCATTAATGTTTTTTTTAATTAGAAACGGTTTTAGAATTACTTTTGGGACTAAATTAACAAATTTAACTAAAGGACTCGAATTTCTGGTTAACTAAATTCAAACCCAAAATAAATAAATTTGTTTTCTATTCAAGAAATAAACTAAGATTAATATTTAAAACTTAGAACTTTTATCACGCAATTTAAGTTCATCCACAATTCGTTACTTTTGTTTCTAAGACTTGAAAGTTAAATTTTTAAGGTTTTTGTGAATTTAGATATCTTAAATTTTTATTTAAAACTATTTCATTAAAATAAACACAGTTTAGGTATTGAAAAGACCATCATTTTAAAGTTTGTGTATTAAAATAGATAAAATAATTAATTGAGGTATCAAAATGGATATCAAAAATATAAGACTGTATATTTAAGATTTTTATTTAGGTTCCGAATAAATACGAGTTATTTGAATTTTTAAAGTTTTCCGGATACTCACTAGAATTTAGATAACACCCAAAATTTAAAATTCCAACATATTAAACACGAAATTCATACACACAGAATTAATAAAATGAAAAGGTAATCTCAAGATGAGTGGTAAGTAACTTTCTCACAGAAACAAAACAGTCTCTCATTTGTCTTTGGGCCGAGAATTTACATGTAGACTAAACCGTTGGCTGCAAACGGCTCAACATATAGCAAGTGCTGAGTTTACAAAGTGGTTAAAATAAAACTCACAATCTATTACAAAGGGAGTAAGCATATATTCTCTGCTGCTGGTAATTAACATCTCACTGCGTGAGCAGCAGAGTCACATGCCACTATCTTCACTTGACTAACATTCTCTTGACGGTCTTCACTCTTGAACATTGCGTCCTGTAATATGAAGGTCCAGACGTTGTCACAGAACCTGTATGTGTGCAGGTGGCCCTGTACAAGAAATAAAAGTAAAGAAGAAGCGAGATTAAGTATCTGGCTGTTTCATCGACACTTATCTTGAGTGCAGACTGCAGTGCTCAATACACTAGGTATCTAAAATTACTGTTAACAGTGGTTAGTAAAGTCAATCATCAGAAACACTAGCATAAATAATTAGAGATCAAGCTATATGGATTGATACTAATCTGGACAGTACAGATGTAAGCTACTTCTTATAAACCAGACAACTGAATCCATACAGGGTTATAAAAAGTTGACTTTTTTAACTCGAGGAAATCATACATGAGCCAGCTCCAACAAAGTTATCATTCGTATACAGCATCCAAAGAAACTCTAATTCTGATAGAATTCATGACAATGTTACTATCACCTAAGATAACCAATGTAAGCACCTACTTATTAGGCCACAGATAACTGAAACACATGCAGCTTATCAAGTTGCTACCGAAAAAAGCTCAAGACTTTACAGAAAGTATGACTCTTTTCAGAAACTATTACTTGAGGCAACAACTTGTCAATCACGAACAGAAACTATCTTTACAATAAAGAATAAAAAGAGATTGAAGCTGACCTTGATAGACACCTTGGTCTTCACTTGGCTCTCAAGAGCTTCAGTCATGGACTACAAAAGGGACACATATACATATATATATCATTAAAAGCAAGCCAAAGAAGCAAACCAAAAGACTCCCAAAAAAAAGAGAAACCTTGTCAAATTGAACAAGGACTTGGATAGCTAGCTCAGGGCTCAGCGTACCGCTCTGAACCATCTCATCCAAAGTCTCCGTCAAACACATCCCGATCGTCGATCTCCTGTACAGCTCGAACGTCGCCATTCTCTACGATCTGCCTACAGAAAAATCCGAGCAAACTCAAATCGTTGAATCGAGAATCTGAAAAGTTTAGGCGAGATAAAGGAGCTAGACGAATCTAAGACCCCTCAGCCTCAAATAGGAGACGGTTTACCGATCTCCGGCGACGAAGGAGAGAAATGAGGAGGTGCCGTTGGGTCGATTGCTAAGGATTCGTCTCTTTGCGCGGAGAAAAATATTGGGGCTTTTATACCTAGCTTTTGCAGGTAACTACTGTTTATATAGCCAGCGATGGAACAGGGAAAACCAAATTACGTTTTACCCTTAATGCCTTTTTTAATTAGATAACGGTTTTAATATTACGTGTGGGAAGTAGATAATGGGTTACCATGTTAAAAATGGGTTATTATACCATATCCAGATTTTAAACCGAGTTAACATACAATTTTTAATTAAAATTACTCGAATTTTTGATTAAATCAATTAAAATCAAACCGAAAATAAAAAAATGGTTTAATTTGGTCAAATTTTCAAAGACTTTGACTGATTGTATAACAAACCGCACTGTATTTTTGTTTGTTCAATTCGACTAGATTTTGTGTGAACTGGATAATCGAAAAAGAATTACCTGAACCATACCAAACTAGCAGGCTTAAGTTCACTCATTAAGAAGTCGTTTTAAAGTTTTTTATATATGCTATCTGCCACTTGTCTAACAGATATAGTCCATGTATAAGAAGTAATTCTATTTATATGAAGCATTGGCAAAGTATACATACATAGTCTTTCGTTTGTAGTTAGATATACACAGTCTTTCATTTGTAGTTAGAATCTACCAAGTAATATTACGTATCAATGTACAAGCAAAATTTTATCTTGCAGCTATAAATGGATAAATGAGAGAACTAGTGACAACAAGTCAAAAAGTCAGTTTGCTCTTTCATCGATAAACACTTTGCTTTTTTTTTTCTGACTTCTTTAGCTCTTGCACTTCTTCAGTTTTTGCAAAGGACCTGGCAACAGAGTTATTGCTACATGCTTCTGTATTCATCGTTTACGTTTAGTTTGAATAATGGTGTGGTGTACTCAAACCTGAAGAAAAAACTTCACATAGCGCTATACTCGGAAGTATCCCAAGTGTTGCATTAGCAGATCACTGATTCAAAATCAAGCAATATTACGATAATGTCACAAGTTGAAAATCTCTAACCTTTTTAAGAAATACCATTATGGTGAATGCTTCCCATAGTCACCGTATCTCTTTTACCTCAATGAGAGTCACCTCGCACATCTAGACCATCGATGAGAAGGGAATAATAACCCAGCACCTTCCCCCACTCCCCAAGTTATTTACTATGAAGTAATCTAGTGTAGCTAACTAGTGCAAGATTCAAGTTCTTAGCTATCATGAAATACCTCTAACACTCCAGACAGAGGTTTGACATCTCTTAGGCAAAATGTCTGTCCGAAGTGTGGCATAGTCCAAAAACAAGGAAAATATTATGTATGCAGCATCCAGAAATGTCATGAATGGACTTAATGTATTTTATTTTATACTTAACTCCTGAATGATCTGATTATGCTGATAGAAATAAAATAGCTTAATCAAGAGATAACAAGTAATATCTGTGACCTAGACCTTTCTAATTGGATGCAGGTTTTAGGATGTTCACCTTATTTCTTAACGTTTTGGTAGCCGGGATAATACAGATATACATAACAAAACAACGTATATCAAGCTGGAAAACCATCTAAAATATAGTATTGTTTCTAAAAGAGTAGTGTGATATGTTGAACAAGCTATTTTCCTTAATACTCACTACAGATTGAAAGTGGGGTGAACGGTGCAAACAAAAATCCCTTCTCACAAATGGTCTAGACATGAAAGACAACTCGAGGGAACCTGCGCCAGTCTTCAGTTTAGTCATTAAGAAGTCGTTTTAAAGTTTTTATATATGCTATCTGCCACTTGTCTAACAGATATAGTCCATGTATAAGAAGTAATTCTATTTATATGAAGCATTGGCAAAGTATACATACATAGTCTTTCGTTTGTAGTTAGATATACACAGTCTTTCATTTGTAGTTAGAATCTACCAAGTAATATTACGTATCAATGTACAAGCAAAATTTTATCTTGCAGCTATAAATGGATAAATGAGAGAACTAGTGACAACAAGTCAAAAGTCAGTTTGCTCTTTCATCGATAAACACTTTGCTTTTTTTTTTCTGACTTCTTTAGCTCTTGCACTTCTTCAGTTTTTGCAAAGGACCTGGCAACAGAGTTATTGCTACATGCTTCTGTATTCATCGTTTACGTTTAGTTTGAATAATGGTGTGGTGTACTCAAACCTGAAGAAAAAAACTTCACATAGCGCTATACTCGGAAGTATCCCAAGTGTTGCATTAGCAGATCACTGATTCAAAATCAAGCAATATTACGATAATGTCACAAGTTGAAAATCTCTAACCTTTTTAAGAAATACCATTATGGTGAATGCTTCCCATAGTCACCGTATCTCTTTTACCTCAATGAGAGTCACCTCGCACATCTAGACCATCGATGAGAAGGGAATAATAACCCAGCACCTTCCCCCACTCCCCAAGTTATTTACTATGAAGTAATCTAGTGTAGCTAACTAGTGCAAGATTCAAGTTCTTAGCTATCATGAAATACCTCTAACACTCCAGACAGAGGTTTGACATCTCTTAGGCAAAATGTCTGTCCGAAGTGTGGCATAGTCCAAAAACAAGGAAAATATTATGTATGCAGCATCCAGAAATGTCATGAATGGACTTAATGTATTTTATTTTATACTTAACTCCTGAATGATCTGATTATGCTGATAGAAATAAAATAGCTTAATCAAGAGATAACAAGTAATATCTGTGACCTAGACCTTTCTAATTGGATGCAGGTTTTAGGATGTTCACCTTATTTCTTAACGTTTTGGTAGCCGGGATAATACAGATATACATAACAAAACAACGTATATCAAGCTGGAAAACCATCTAAAATATAGTATTGTTTCTAAAAGAGTAGTGTGATATGTTGAACAAGCTATTTTCCTTAATACTCACTACAGATTGAAAGTGGGGTGAACGGTGCAAACAAAAAATCCCTTCTCACAAATGGTCTAGACATGAAAGACAACTCGAGGGAACCTGCGCCAGTCTTCAGTTTAGTCAACCACGGCAGCCCCCAAATCTATAATGTAGCACTGCATAAACAAAGGCAGATGAATTTTTAGATTTAAATTAACTAGTTTATGCAACAGCAAAATACACTTACTATTTAATCATTGAAGGCAAAATGAATTGCTATTAATCAATAGAAACTCATCATTTCTATTCAATGAAACAAGTTCCATTCATTTTCTTGTTAGTTCAAGCAAGCACCTAACCTGTATAAATCTAATAGAGTTTCCATCCAAGCTATTGCTTTCTCAAAAAAGATACATTTCGTTCCTTTGGACATCTAGAGGCCAAGACACACAGATGAAACTATCCAATACTGATGTCTAGGCCCTATCGTTCCCAAAGTCATTTCAAACCCTTGAGTTTTATTGGGTCTATTCGGCATATTCTCTTATCATATAGTTGTGTGAAAGTGTTACTGAGGAAGAATCAAAGTTTATTGACAAGGAACTCAAAGATCAAGCTTTAATTCTCTGGTGATAGATATCTCCACCTAAATGTATCTGTACATTTCATATAATTTGGGTATATGGTAAACCTTTTTTTTACCTTAAAGTGTGAATTAATGATGCTTTCATACTCTTTTCAGGTACAACTAAAGAAATGCAAGAAAATCAATTAAATTTTTTTTAAAAAAACAGGAGAGTCATTTTGTTATCTGTGTTTTATCTTTCGATCAATTTCGATGATTGCTTTTATTATATGCTCATAACTACTATTAAGCTGTTCATAAGAAAAAAAGAGCAAGGACACTAACTAAGTATACAATCACCAAATGACAATCACAATACTTCTAGAAAAGGAAGAATCATGCATTATAATCACAATAGCTGTAGAAGGACGAGGATAATCATTATTGTAAGGTTAAATACTATACACCAAAAAAAAAAGAACAAAAAAACAACAAAACAGAAGTACTACAGTCAAGTGTTGTTAAAACATTATTAAACATGTGCATCTAACAAAAGTAATGGACCTGAGAAGAGGAGACAGATCCGTTAAAGATTGAGACATAATAAGATTGAGAGATAATCTCTCTTCCCATGGGCATCGTTCTGCACATGCAAACCAAAAGAAGCAATCCATCATCTTTCCTGGAACAGTAAAATTTGGATCAGCTATAAAATTCAGGTAAGTAATGCTCATGCAGCTGATCTATCAGATGATAATTGCGACTTCTCAAAATACTAGAGAGATCTCACAAAAAGTTTCAGCAAAAAAATATCATGTGTGTAAAATAAAATTGAAAGTTAATAAACAAGAATTATATACGGAATTACACTAATCGACGAAGTAATCGAAGCTTAGGAAGTGACTCCACTCCTTTAAGAACTTTAGAGAAATGGCGAATTTTCCTTCACGAGATCCCACTGAAAAATCAATGGTAACCGTCAGGAGAAAAACCGTGAATCGTGTGGATGCATGATGTGAAGCGGATCGTGAAGAAGAAGAAGAAGAAGCTAGGGCAAGAGAGATATTATTGAGGGAGAGAGGAGAAGGGAAGAGGAGCACGGAGAATACTAAGGAAGCTAGAGAGGGTTTTATATGAGTAATGCAATGAAGACTGAGCTTAATTTATAACTTAATTATTGATTAGTGCGTTAATCAGATTTTGGCTATAATTATATGATTTAATTGATTTGAGTGTGATATGTAGGGCTTCTAATTCTGGCATAAAGCCTGTAGCTCAGGCGGCTCGTGCTTCATCTGTCAAAAACAGAACATTGCTCAGTTCCTTCCTACATTTACACTCGGCTACGGTATTTATTCTCGGGGGAACACTAAGGTGTGACTCGTGAAGAGAACGAGAAAGAACATTTAATTCTTTATGGTTTACATAAAAATATATTATTTTTAAAATATACTATTCATAAAAAATTAATTTTTATTTATATTTCTGATCATTCTTTTTTTTTGTAGTTAAAAACAAAACAAAATTATTCCTCATTATTTTTGAGGAGAAACAATCATTCTCATTCATTCTTTTAATTTTATTCATTTTTATTTGTTCATAGTGATCTTCAAATGGTCACCAGTCACACCAATTGAAAACCTACGCTTTAGATAATTAGAAACTAGAGCTTGATCGGATATTCATTTTTGTTTTGCAAAAAAGAAATATTTATCTTATATAAATGGTAATATATATCTTTTAATTTTATATATATATTATATAATTATTTAATATATTTTTAAACACAATAATTTTACAATTTATAATGAATAGTTTTATTTTATTTTTTGATCCGTCAACTGTTAAAACCATATTTTTAAAATATAATCCGTGTGTTGGTGCAAATGCATTTTTTATGGATCAACAATTAAATGTAAAATGAAATTGTTATCTGTTGTTATATTTGGTTTATACGATCAAATAATTTAATATATTATTTACAATTTTTTGTTTTATATTATTTATTTTTATAACACTTTTATGTTGTTTTAGACATAGTTAATATACCCAAAAAAGGTAACCAACACGTAATAAGAAAATCTTGTTACATTTTTGACATTGATTAAGTATAATTTATTGTTTAGCTAGATTATAGGAAATATTTTTTAAATAAGTAATACAAAATTTGTTGTACTTCATTTTAGAAAAATGCATTAATTAAATTGTAAAAGACAAGAATACTAAAAGTTAGGTAAATTTATTACTTCAATGGCATATGATTGTAAATAAATTGAAAAACAAATGGTTAATTTATATTTGTACTTTTGTTTTAATAGATTAGATGATTAGTATTTCCCTACACTCGGCATAGCTTTGAGTTTTATATATTTTTGCATTCAGTTCAAAATATATAACTGATGCAAATTTGAATCAGTTAAAACAATTACTGTTTTGATCCAAAGAGCGCAAAATCAAATTTCAGATCTTTTATATAAGACTGCGAAAGTTTTCATAAAATATTATATTTTATTGGTTGTTATATTCTGGTATGATTATCTGGACCACTTCAAATTTAAGTAATACAATAGATGTTTGTTCTCAAAAAAAAAAATATTGTTCTTTTAAATGTAATATTTATTCCAATAGATTTCAATATAACTAACTTTTTGTTTCACTAACCACTAATTTTTATAAATAAAAAATGTATCTACTATATTCAAATTGTTTAAAAAATATATTAGCTAATGCAAAAAAAATTACAATTGTATCAAAACTCACATAAATCATTATTTACTGGACAATTTATAATTGTTAAAAAATTATATGCCTAGAAGACTGAATATATTTTGTCATTTTCTACTAGCGGTTTAATTTGTTACAAAAAAAATCATCCCAAATGATAAAAAGAAAATATTGTTAGGGTATGTCGGCCAGGCCATCGGAAGTCGTTAAGGTAACAGTGGATCTAATTGTGAACCTAGAAATTTTCAATCAGAAAAAGAAAAAAAAAACGAAGAGAAAAGAAGTTCCGCGAAGCAAGAAGGAAAAGTAAAATTGAACATATAAGACCAAATACGTACAGTTCCCAAGCTTTAACTAATTGTCTCCTTTAATGAATACAAAATTGTCAAGTCTCTTTTCTAGCTCCTTCCCGATCTGTCTACCTCCCATTTTTTTACTCTCTACTTTCTTCTTATTATGTGTACCATTTTCTAATTTTTCCCATATTCTTATTATAAAACCATAATTTTAAAAATATGAACATGGTCAGAAAAGGTTACACATACGAGAGTGCGTGTATATATCCTGATGTTTTGCATTACATAAAGTTTACTATATAAGCTTGATTTTCTTTGACGAAAATCTTGAATCTGAAATCTCAGTTCACCGAGTTAATTATGTTCTCAACGTGGATGGGAAAGTAGCCAAAACACATGACACCTATAGAGTATACGAGTGCGATCGACCACTTCACCCATTTTGGAGTCATTAACTGTCGGTGCATGCATATCGTTCACTTTCATCGAATACTTCGCAACTATCCCTCTCTAACCAGCTTTATACTTTCGTTGACATGATTGTCCCGATAAGAAACTGTTAGATTGAAGTTTATTAGAGCATAATTAACTCCGGTCTCTTAGCCGGGGTTCTTAACTCATGATTTGATAAACATTTTTTTTTTTTACATTTTTTGAATAAGAGACAACTCTTATATCTCTTATTTAAGAGACGGTTCTTAACTTTTCTTAGTTAAAATCTAAGAAAAGCTAAGAACCGTCTCTTAGCCGAAGCTAAAAATCCCAGTTAAGAGACTGAGGCTAATCATGGTCTTACGGGCTTCCGACTTAAAATCAATTGGTGATTAGTAGATTGATCATAACATTTTATATATTAGTTAATGCCCCATTGAATTTCCGATGTGAGATATATATCCCTAATACCTCTCATCGAGATGATGACTTTTATCGGCCAGAAATCTCGAACTTTTTAAGATATTTATACTTTCGGTCGGAAAGGTCATATTAGTTAGGGATTTAGGGTATTTAGGATATGGACTCGATACCATGTTAAATTCGGGTTTATCATGGACTTAACTTAAAATCAATTGGTGATTAGTAGATTGATCATAACATTTTATATATTAGTTAATGCCCCATTGAATTTCGATGTGAGATATATATCCTAATACCTCTCATCGAGATGATGACTTTTATCGGCCGAAATCTCGAACTTTTAAGATATTTATACTTTCGGTCGGAAAGGTCATATTAGTTAGGGATTTAGGGTATTTAGGATATGGACTCGATACCATGTTAAATTCGGGTTTATCATGGACTTCTAACTTAAAATCAATTGGTGATTAGTAGATTGATCATAACATTTTATATATTAGTTAATGCCCCATTGAATTTCCGATGTGAGATATATATCCCTAATACCTCTCATCGAGATGATGACTTTTATCGGCCAGAAATCTCGAACTTTTTAAGATATTTATACTCGGTCGACCGAGTTTTTAGTACGACAGTTATACTCGGTCGGAAAGGTCATATTAGTTAGGGATTTAGGGTATTTAGGATATGGACTCTGATACCATGTTAAATTCGGGTTTATCATGGACTTCTAACTTAAAATCAATTGTTGATTAGTGGATTGACACTAACTCTTTATATATTAGTTAATGTCTCATTCAATTCATGGGATGTATATCCCTAATAGAAATTTGTGCATAGACCATATACTTGAGAGTTATGAGTATTTCATGAGCACTTCACTAATCGAGATTTAGATGCTTGCTTTCGGTCTAACTAAGACTGAGTGCAATGGCCTGTTGAAAATATTAATTCAACAGTTGACCAGGTATAGTGGTGTGTTTAATCATACGTTTAAAATGAGCTGGTACACAACTAGCTGAAAAAATTAAACCCGTTGAGAATGAGAGAAACAATCCGACGTGGCGCAATTCCATTGGCCAAAGAAAAAGCGGTTCTGGCGACTTTTCTTTGATTGACTGTGTTTTAGTTATTTTTTCTCTCTTACATTATTTGATTCAATTATTGTATATTAAAATATTTATTTGTTTAAAAAAAATCAAAATTTATCATTTTCATACTCTATAAATAGAGATTTGTTTCATTAGATTTGGACACAGAAAAAAAATCGATCTTTAGCCTCTCATAACTCTCGTTTCTATATTTTTCTATCATTTTTGAAAAAATGGATCACAACCAAAACCCTTCTAATAAGGGAAATTGGGTGAGATAACACCAAAAAAAAACCATAATTCACTATCTAACTAAAATCTCACCCTTTCTCCTCTTTTCTCTTCCTATCTCTCTCTATCTTCCTTCTACAAAACTAATTTCCCTTTTTTCTTAGCTATTTCACAAATAAGCCCTTCTAATAATATTCACAACCCTTCAAACAACCCTTTTAACTATCCAAATCCCAACAACTATTCATTCCAGCTCGCTTGTGGAAAATTTCCGATTTGGCTATCATAGAGGTCGAGTATCATATTGCATAATATGATTGTTGAGGATGAACGAGATACATATGCTCAACACTGGACTGATTATGATCAACCTGAGGCAAGTGGATCTAATGCACCACAATCAGTCTCGACCGAAGTGTTACCTGCATTTGCAAATCACGTCCGTGCTAGATCTGAGTTGCGTGATTCAAATGTGCATCACGAATTGCAAGCAGATCTAGTCAAACACATATGACAAAAATTCAGAATGTTCCGTGGTTAGAAATATTTCTAAGTTTGTGAGTTTAGTTTATTGTACTAATTATGTTGTGTGTTTTATTATTTGTGGTGTATGCTTATTAATGTATTGTATTGAATTTTAAGTTTTTGTAATTCTATTTTTTTTATTAATAGGTCTTTATATTTTTTATATTTAATAATTGATATTTTTATTGAAATTATAAAATTAAACATAAATTAATTAATCATTTATATAGCTTTTAAATATTTTAATTTAATTTAAACTAATAATAATTATTAATATGTAATTACAAAATAAAAGATGTAAAACAAAACAAAAATATGAAAAATAAAAATGGTAGGGTAGAATGTTGAATTTTATTAAACAAACGATCGTAGTGTATAAGAAATAATTGAGTGTTAAATTATTAGGTGTAAGATAGATAAACTGATGTGGAAGAAAAAAAAGATGATGTGGAAAGTGTTGTCCGTTGAATCTACTGTATATAGTCTAACTAGTCATTTTACATGAAGACTTTTGTTGGTATGAGATCTCACACTTGAATATATATAGTCATTATCTTCAAAGCTGCAAACGATGAGAACACCAGTTGAAATTCAACGGTCGAACTCAAGCCCTGAGCCCCATGAATCCCCAATAAAAGTCATTTGGTTGATCAATTTGGTTCCCTGCTATTTCTATGAAGGTTTCTAATCATTCATACCTTTTAAAAGCTATATATATGACTGAATTTAGTCTTGCTTCTTCTATATATGCCGCTTATGTTTCTAATCATCTATGCATTTTCCTAGTAATGGAGTTAGTAATTAATGGGTATATAGTTAACATGTTCGTTAATGGTTAATATGGGTGGCTGTATAGGCTGGATTTATTTTCCAATATTAAATCTAATGTCGCACAAGTAGGCCACAGACGAAGCAACTTGCCAAATCATTTTGTAAAGAAACACATAAATAGTTAGGTGACGGAATATATCGTTTGTTAGCAGTTTCTCAAATAGTACATATTATTTAAATGCAAAAGCGATATATAGAAACTTTAGTTACATGAATCGGATCATAGAAAGATGTGTTGTAACTTGCACTAGTTTAAGTATAGAAAAAACGTTCAAATTGTTACTGATATCTACTTTCTTCGTCGTCACTACCAAGAGAAACAAAAAAATATTGTATAAATATAAATATATATAGTTATAATATACGAAGCAGGAGGAACCACGTTGCACCAGCTACTTGGTTATATGTTTATGGTGTTATGGACCAACTTGTACTCGTCTTTTTGCGCAACCCCAAGCCATACAAACTTTTATATTTGTGAAGCCGGAAGAACCACGAGAACTTCAGGTTGCCACAAAAATAATATAAGAAATGTAACGACCACAATGATGATGAATGGGGATCGATCGGTAGTTAAAGTTTGAAAATAGCATATGATCAAGAGTACTGTTAACCATTCTGTGACATATTTTTGTATAACATGTTTTTCAATATTACATAACCTATTTTAAATGCCAGTTTAATTTGCCACACCAGAAATTTAGTTCATTTTATCAAATATTCTATTAAAATCATTGAAACGTTCGTTTAGGTTTACTTTTGTTCATATATATATATATATATGACATTTGTGAATGGATTTGTCAATTAGCTAAACGAGGCTTCTCTTTAAATTCTGTAAATTTAAAATGGATAGTACTTGGTTGAGAAACGATAATTTAGGAGTGATAAAACAGGAAACAAAATTACTCGAACACAAACAAATAAACGGTCGTGGCAGAGGTAACTATCAATAGTTCTGGAACCAACGCTCTTTTCACAATCTCAGTGGTCTTGGCCGCAACAGTTTCTTGGACGTTGAGTTATGTTTCTAAGTTTGTATGATCGATAGGATCCCAGCTGGAAAGAGATATGATAAGTATACACTACTATAAAGAATGTGTTAAGAGCTTTCTAGCATATATCTGTCTTCTAGTTTAGTGGTTTTCAAACCACCTTTTTCATTATTGGGGTTTCCAAACTAGTCATATATATGTACTAGCTCGCATATTGACGATTAACCATTAATCAATTGAAGTCAATAAAATGCTAGTTTCAAATCTAAAACATTATAGATCAATGATTTAATTTAAAAATTTCCAATCATAAGTAGTACTCCCACTAGTCCATTACAATATGTTTGTATAATTTGGTCACATCTGTTAGGCACCTGCAAAAACTCGGTTGAGTTATTTAGCGAAAGATTTTATTCGAGTGTCATTATGCTAAAGTTGGTGGATATTATTCTCACATTTAGGAACAACCAAATGTCAAACTCACTACAAGAAAACAACGGCATCTTGAGGGAAAAATGCGTCGGTATGTCGTCAATGTATTATTAAAATAACAGATGAAAAAATCTCGAAATAACTCCCGAAATTCATCTTTCCTCGAAATCCTCGGAAATTCCGGCCGAATTCGAGAAACCCTATTTCTCGAATTTCCGAGGACCACAAATTCGTCATAAATTCCTCGAATATTCGAGGAAGATGTCGAATATTCGAAGGATAACTTCTCGGAATATTTCCAAAATTAAAAACAAATTATAAATTTATTTTTAAATTGAAATTCGAAAATATAAAATTATAAAATTAAACATAAATTAATTAATCATTTATATAGCTTTTAAATATTTTAATTTAATTTAAACTAATAATAATTATTAATATGTAATTACAAAATAAAAGATGTAAAACAAAACAAAAATACTCGAACACAAACAAATAAACGGTCGTGGCAGAGGTAACTATCAATAGTTCTGGAACCAACGCTCTTTTCACAATCTCAGTGGTCTTGGCCGCAACAGTTTCTTGGACGTTGAGTTATGTTTCTAAGTTTGTATGATCGATAGGATCCCAGCTGGAAAGAGATATGATAAGTATACACTACTATAAAGAATGTGTTAAGAGCTTTCTAGCATATATCTGTCTTCTAGTTTAGTGGTTTTCAAACCACCTTTTTCATTATTGGGGTTTCCAAACTAGTCATATATATGTACTAGCTCGCATATTGACGATTAACCATTAATCAATTGAAGTCAATAAAATGCTAGTTTCAAATCTAAAACATTATAGATCAATGATTTAATTTAAAATTTCCAATCATAAGTAGTACTCCCACTAGTCCATTACAATATGTTTGTATAATTTGGTCACATCTGTTAGGCACCTGCAAAACTCGGTTGAGTTATTTAGCGAAAGATTTTATTCGAGTGTCATTATGCTAAAGTTGGTGGATATTATTCTCACATTTAGGAACAACCAAATGTCAAACTCACTACAAGAAAACAACGCATACCGAGGAAAAACGCGGTATGTCGTCGAAATAACGCTATTCGACGACACACCGATGAAAAAATCTCGAAATAACTCCTGAAATTCATCTTTCCTCGAAATCCTCGGAAATTCCGGCCGAATTCGAGAAACCCTATTTCCTCGAATTTCCGAGGACCACAAATTGTCATAAATTCCTCGAATATTCGAGGAAGATGTCGTGGAATATTCGAAGGATAACTTCTCGAATATTTCCAAAATTAAAAACAAATTATAAATTTATTTTTTAAATTGAAATTGAAAATATAAAATTAAAATTGAAATAGAAAACATATTTAAAATACAAAAATAATAAAATAGTTTTTATAAATAAAAAATGTTTTTATAAATACAAAATTAGTTTTAATAAATATGAAATCATCTTTTATAAATATAAAATAGTTTTTATAAATACAAAAATAATAAAATAGTGTTTATAAATCAAAAATGTTTTTATAAATACAAAATTAGTTTTATAAATATAAATTTTTTAATAGATATGAAATCATCTTTTATAAATACAAAATAGTTTTTATAAATACAAAAATAATAAAATAGTGTTTATAAATAAAAAAATATTTTTATAAATAAAAATTAATTTTAAAATATGAAATCATCTTTTATAAATCCAAAATAGAATTTATATACAAAGAACGGTTTGTATATTTAAAAATAGTTTTTATAAATAAAAAATAAAAAATAGTGTTTATAAATCAAAAATGTTTTTATAAATACAAAATTAGTTTTAATAAATATAAATATTTTTATAAATATGAAATCATCTTTCATAAATCCAAAATCGAATTTATATACAAAAACGTTTTGTAAAATCGAATTTATATAGAAAAAACGTTTTGTAAATACAAAAATAATGAACAATTTATAAAAAAAGTTCTAAATCAATTCAACACAACCAAATCACAATTCTAAACCTATTACACAACAAATCACAATCCTACCCAATCACCCTAACAAAAATCTATCAAAAATCTTCTAAAATCATCAAATCTACTTAAAAACCTAACAAATAGGACCTAAGAGAGTGGGATAGGGTCCTTACATGATTTGTAAGGGAATGGAAAGGATTCACGGAGAGATCGTCGAGAAAAGGTTGAGAACGCCGGAAGGAGAGAGAGATCGACGGAGAGGAAGAAGAGAGAAATGGGGAAGAAGATGCGTTCGAGTTTATAAAACCTTGGGTCCGACGGATATTTTCCGTCGGAATTCCCTCAGTATTTTCAATTTCAATTTTCCCAAAATATTTGGCGGCTTGTTTGCCCGGTTAAATGAAAATATTCCGAGGAAATTCCGACGGCCACTTAAATATCCGTCGGAATTTCCTCGGAATATTTTCATTAATTCGAGGAAAAAGAATATCATGTGCATGTATTTCTATTAATTTATATTGTTCCTCGGAATTTCCTCGGAATATTCCGAGAAAATACCGAGGAACTAGTGTTTGGGGTTTCAAAACATCAATTTTTATTGCCGTATTTCATTTCTTATACAATTGTAATGCATACCATTGAGGATTCTTTGTATAGATGAGCATAAACCATGAAATAACAAATTTCAAAACGAATTGTAAGTATTCCTTTACCGCTCATTAAAGTGTATAAGTGTTTCTCTTATGTTGTGGGGATTTCGTTCATACAATCGAAAAGTGTTTATTATAGAGTAAGGAACAAATTTTGACTTCATAATGAACGAAGACACTTAATAAGGGTTATATAGTGTTATTCAAACCGCGAAAACGTTGTTTTCGGTTTAAAACCATATTTCTCGAATTTCCTCGAATATTCGAGGAATTCGAGAAACCCTTTTCCTCGAATTCCGTCGAAATATTCGAGGAAATTCGAGGAACTAGTGTTTGGGGTTTCAAACGCCAATTTTTAAACGGATCGATCGATAGATATATGTCCAAAACGATCGATCGATCACTAAGATGGACCAAAGCGTAGCAATGTGATCGATCGATGGATTTATGTCCAAAACGCATCTATCGATCACTAAGATGGACCAAAGCTTAACAATGTGATCGATCGATGGATATATGTCCACAAGCATCGATCGATCACTAAGATGGACCAAAGCGTAACAATGTGATCGATCGATGGGTATATGTCCAAAAGCATCTATCGATCACTAAGATGGACCAAAGCTTAACAATGTGATCGTCGATGAGATTATCCCATCGATCGTCGAGGATATCAAGTGTTCTTGAATTTCCTCGAATATTCGAGGAAATTCGAGGAAATTCGAGGAAATTCGAGGAAATTCGAGGAAATTCGAGGAAATTCGAGGAAATTCGAGGAAATTCGAGGAAATTCGAGGAAATTCGAGGAAATTCGAGGAAATTCGAAATTCGAGGAAATTCGAGGAAATTCGAGGAAATTCGAAATTCGAGGAAATTCGAAATTCGAGGAAATTCGAGGATTTCATTTTCCGTCGAATTCCCTCAGTATTTTCAATTTCAATTTTCCCAAAATATTTGGCGGCTTGTTTGCCGGTTAAATGAAAATATTCGAGGAAATTCGGCGGCCACTTAAATATCCGTCGAATTTCCTCGAATATTTTCATTAATTCGAGGAAAAAGAATATCATGTGCATGTATTTCTATTAATTTATATTGTTCCTCGAATTTCCTCGAATATTCGAGAAAATACCGAGGAACTAGTGTTTGGGGTTTCAAAACATCAATTTTATTCCGTATTTCATTTCTTATACAATTGTAATGCATACCATTGAGGATTCTTTGTATAGATGAGCATAAACCATGAAATAACAAATTTCAAAGCAATTGTAAGTATTCCCTTTACCGTTCATTAAAGTGTATAAGTGTTTCTCTTATGTTGTGGGGATTTCGTTCATACAATCGGAAAAGTGTTTATTATAGAGTAAGGAACAAATTTTTGACTTCATAATGAACGTAAGACACTTAATAAGGGTTATATAGGTGTTATTCAAACCGCGAAAGCGTTGTTTTCGGTTTAAAACCATATTTCTCGAATTTCCTCGAATATTCGAGGAATTCGAGAAACCCTTTTCTTCCTCGGAATTCCGTCGAAATATTCCGAGGAAATTCCGAGGAACTAGTGTTTGGGGTTTCAAAACGTCAATTTTTTTTTTAAGCGGATCGATCGATAGATATATGTCCAAAAACGCATCGATCGATCACTAAGATGGACCAAAGCGTAGCAATGTGATCGATCGATGAGATTATCCCATCGATCGATCGAGGATATCAAGTGTTCTTCGGAATTTCCTCGGAATTTAATTCCGAGGAACTAGTGTTTGGGGTTTCAAAATCTCGAATGTTTTTTTATAAACGGATCGATCGATGGATATATGTCCACAAACGCATCGATCGATCACTAAGATGGACCAAAGCTTAACAATGTGATCGATCGATGAGATTATCCCATCGATCGATCGAGGATATCAAGTGTTCTTGAATTTCCTCGAATATTCGAGGAAATTCCGAGGAACTAGTGTTTGGGGTTTCAAAATCTCAAATGGTTTTTTATAAACGGATCGATCGATGGATTTATGTCCAAAAACGCATCTATCGATCACTAAGATGGACCAAAGCGTAACAATGTGATCGATCGATGGGTATATGTCCAAAAGCATCGATCGATCACTAGTTCGTCGAATTTCCTCGAATATTCCGGCGGATTTATGTTTCCTCGGAATTCCGTCGGTATATTCCGAGGAAATTCCGAGGGAAATTCCGAGGATTTCATTTTCCGTCGGAATGTCCGTCAGAATACCGCTGTTTTCTTGTAGTGACTCTATTATCATTCTTTTAGTTTTATCACAGGGTTGACGAATAATATTATTCATGCCTAAGTGAATAAATGCAAAATATTATTCGCCATTAAGGAACACACTAAAATGTCAAACTCAAATATCATTTTTAATCATATATCATGGTCGACGAATATTGTTATTCGAAGCAAAATGTATCGTACAATTGCTTGGGACAACGGATGGTGGACTAGTACCGTACGTGATGGTGGTGCTATTAAAAGAACTTTGGGTTTGTTTCACTTTAGTGATTTAAAATAGAGAAATTAAACAGCTTGAACAATAGAGAATAAACTATATTTCATATGTTGATGACTGAGAGCTGGCTTCTTAATGTAGTCGTCGAGAGATGATTTGTTTGAAGGTGTCAAACTCAAACACCCTCTAAAATATGTGTGTTTGAAGGTCTTATACATGCATAAAACATCCCTTAACAATATAGATGATAATTTTATGACATGTTAATTAGACACTAAAATCATCTGTTGTTGAAGAATACTGATACGAAAAACCTTAACCTAAAAATATATATTTTTTAGAAAGAGTTGCATAAAGTTAGTCGCGCAAATGATGGAAACATAATTACAATATGAAAAGTTATCAACTAGTCTATAAATGTTACAAACAAATAAACGGTGCATGGTTTTCACTTTACCCACTTAGTTACTCAGATAAATTGATGTTTCCATGGTTCTGGAGTAAATAAGAAGCATACCATAAATCATCGATGCAGAGTCTTATAGATATGTAGTTATGGATTAAGCCCATGCTTCTACTGCTTTCCCACAGGGCCCAGGCTGCATCTCAGGATAGAGAGTCACATAAGTCAAGTGTTTCAGTAGCTGAAGTTCGGTTAGTCATCACCACTACACAATAAACAATGACCCAATTGTAACTGTGAATGTGCGCGTCTTAAAGCCCATGGACTGCCACACAACTTCCATTCTATGATGCAATTTGTTGTGGAAGCTCCTTGGCCCACCAGTCAAGGGTTTAACAGCTACAAACTCTTTTTTACTCTCAACTTTAGATTTAATTTTTATTTTCCTTTAATAATTTAATTTCTTAGATAGATTCCATAGATTCAGAGGCACGACTCGACTCATTTCGCAGCGATGAATCTTCACCTCTCTCTCCTCTCCATCGCTCTGATCTCTCTCCTCTGTCTCCACCACCACCACCACCACCGTGCTCTCGCATCTTCCCATTTCGAAGGCTTCGATGCCGAAGACGACGAGGATCCCACTGAGCTTCACCACTCGCTCACTCCTCCCCTCCTAACTCAATCCGAGTCAACAGTTCTAGATCCGGAACCCGATTCCACCCCGATCACTAAACCGGACCCTCCCCCGACTCAAACCGGCTCCAACAAGCCATCCTCAACCTCGTTCGATTTCTGGGACGAAGACGAGTTCGAGGGATTACCCGAAGACGAACCAACGGAGATTCCATCTCCGATTGCTTCCGAATCACCTTCAGATCCACAGATTCCAGATCCAGAGGACACTGACACTCCCAAGAAGAAGAAGCTTTCCTCCTACACTGTAGAGATCGTCTGCGTCTCGATCTTGATCGCATACCTAACCAACTACTTCCTCGGCAAGCGCGACAACGAAAGCCTCGCTCTCTCCTGGGCCTCGAAGTTCGGACTCAAGGACGCGATCTTCGAGAAGAACTTCAGCCTTCTCGGCGTCGGCGAAGGAGATGACTCTCCTTTGTTATTAAAAGAAGCGACGAACGTGTTTAAATTCTACGCGAGCGGGCGTAGGTACTGCCACGGGATGTTGGCGACCTTGGAGCTCAAGAGCAGGCACGATCTGATCTCCAGGCTTTTTAATTGCGTGGTGCCTTGTAAAGACGAGATCAGTTTCGAGGTTTATATGAACGACGAAGGTATGGATCATGTGGTGTTTGCGTTGGCGAGGAAGAAGGCGGCGAAAGGGATGTTTAAGGAGATGAGGGATTTGCAGAGGTTTGGAGGGATGGTTGGTGCTCCTGGTGGGAGGAAGTGGGTGGCGGAGGAGTTGGCTGTGGTCTCTGAGTCTAAGGAGGTGGCTGGGGATATGATCACTGATGTTGTTCTTGATCAGGTCTGATGCTTAATTTCTCTCGTTGTTTGATGATTGGCAATGATGCTGGTTAAGTTTAGTTTAGTGTCAGTAACCAATTTTAAAGGATGAGCGTACAAGTTCGTACCAAGTTTTGTGAAAATGAACTGGCTTTGGCTCTATATCTCGATATTCCCCGCCTGTATTGGTAATTTGGTTCACTTAAGGAGATATAGATTTTATGTAGTTATGTTGGATAAATGATATATTCTTAAGCCAAAGGGATGTGCTTGATCAGAGTAAGAACAACAGTGATCAGTAAGCTTGTTCCCTTTTGTTAAGAACCATACCGGCTTCCTTTTTTGGTTTGAATCTTTTGTCTCTGTCAAATTGTAACTGTTGATGTAAGGTGAAAACTTGTGATGTTAATGTAGTGCAAGATTCCGCTAGTTTATCTTGTTATGATATGTGGAAGTAAGATCACTACCTGAGTTCAGAACGTTATGACGATAAAGTACTTTTTTAGTAAGCTTTGATGTTCCTCTCTCTGACATCAAAATACTCCGTAGCGTTTGATACTTTGTTTTTCTCTGATGTTTGATCACTAATCAAAAAATTGCATGCATACACTGTTAAAAAATGATGTTGCTGCGGCATGGATAGTGTTTAATGTTGTATATTTAGAATATATCTCCCAATTTTATATGTCAATTGTGACACAGTTGCCTTGAGCGAATGAATTGGTTGATGTGGAAAATGGATCTTAACTATTGGACTTTAGCTTGTTTGTTTTACTTGGCTTGTTGATGTGGGGCTATATGCTCAAATTATCTTTAATACTAATCAGATTTCAATGATGTAATTGCGCTCTGTAGGTTTTTGGTGACAAATCCTTCGAAAAGTTTGGGAAGTATTTTATTTCGATGCATTTTTCGGACCAACATCCTGGCAAACACAGGAAGATGCTGCTTTTCAAGTTTGCCTTGCCTGATGCTAAGCACATGGATGATATGGTCCGGTTGATAGCGCTAATTCCGTATTACATTGACTTAATTGGACGCTACAAGCTCAGCTCCCAGGTACAGGGGAAAACATATTATCACTTTGTCACGTGTGAGTCAGGTTGAATAAACTTAAAACTACTGTCTGCAGGCACGCAATAAAACTGATGGAGCTAGGCAAAAGGTGGCGCAGGAAGCGTACAAGGAACTTGAGAGTGTGAGGCAAGAGGCATTGCAGAGAAAGAAAGCCGAAAAGAAGAGATTACTGGAGGAGGCAGAGGCAAAGCTTAGCGGTGAGGCTCTGAGGAAGAAAGAGGCAAAGGAACGTGCACGCCAGATGAAGAAGTCTATGCCAAAAGTTAAGATGAGTCGTGGTCACTAGACTCGAAGCATAGGGACGTCTCTCTAAGGTCACGCATTCTCATGTTTGCCATTGGAATATATATTCCTCTACACTCCCGTTTTAGCCCTTTCGATTAGATCTTTTCTCTTTGCTTTCATGAACCTCCACTTGCGCCGAGGCCTCGTTTCTTGTTCACTGGAAGTAACATCCTTTATTCTCAGTTAGTCATTGCACTAATAAAAAAAAAGAGAGTTACAATTGAAGCATTAATGGCATAAGTTTTCTCTTGATTGCATTTTAAAACCGCACCTTGTCTATGCGAAGGTCAAAGCTCAAGACTTTGTTCCTAGTCCACTTACATAGCGTTGCACTTAGCTCCAGTAACAGTTGTAGCCTCCAAGCTGTGGAGAGGTCTGCAACAAAGACGCACCTTCTTCAACGCCCAAATGGATCTCCCCATTATACTATGTTTTTGTTATATACAAATGTTTCTATACATTTTTGTGTATTGATTTTGTATATTTATGAGAAGTATAAATTTTCGAAGATGCAATTTCTAAGGGAAAATAATAACGGTGAAGGAATCACTGCAACATACTATTACGTATTAAAACATCCTCTGCAACAATATAAATATTGTGCTGCTTTGTAACGCCAATTAATTGTCTCAACCCAATCAAAGCCTACAAAATCATGTGCTTTTCATTAGATATATAAATTCAAAACCGTCTTCGTTTCATCATTTGCTGTCTGTGAAGTCTGCATCAATCCAAACATATCACTTTGATTAGTTTAACATCTGATCACAATACTGACAACTAATACAACAAACAATATTATTATATATATATATGTATATAACATGTCTCATGTACATTAGTTTTGTTTTAGATTTTTAACATTTATATTTAAAATAATTTTACTATAAAAGCATTATTTTATCCAAATTATAATAAAAATATATTTCATTTTGATAGAGAACATCTAAAATTTAGCCGGAAAACTGAATATAACAAATAGAAAAATAAACATAAGAACAAAAATAAAAATTTTGTTTTCATGATAAAAGCAAGATATTAAAGTTGTTGTATCCAAAGAAACGTAAAAAGAGTTAGAAAGGTGATGTTATGAATTCCACAAAAATCTCCAAGCATAAATTTAATACTAACAAAAGATGCAATACAAAACAATATAACAAAAAAACATGTAAAAGCAAAAATAAAAATAAAAGACTTAAAATAAAATAAAAAACAAATTAAAAAATCGACACTACCCAAATAAAACAGAACATAACTACATTAAATAATCTCAATAATCGAATTAAAAATTTAGCTAATTGCAACACGAATAAAGTTGAATATCCAATCAAACAACTTTAATCTCAATGAATGATAAAAGGTAAAACATAAATTCAATCGATTCCGGTGTGCCATTCAACATTCAATCAAGGAGTTCCTCAATCAGTTTCTTATTCTTCCTAGAAATATAAAATCCACTTTTTACCAACAAATAATTCACACTTTATAGTCTAACAATTATAGTTCGTGGTTATGATATTTTTCTTAGAATTAATTTTTTTTTTTGAAATCAGAAATGAGAAAAAGCTATGTTAGTAAACATAACAATACATTGACGATCATACTAATATATACACTTATGTTTACTTAAATTCACAATTTACGATCATATTACATTAAGATACTAATATCCTCCAATTCAAGTTTACATAACATAATTATTATAGTTCTTAAAATTTTCAAACATGATCAATGAATGAGTTTCAGATACTTTGCATCAAATACAATTTCATAGAAAGAAGTATTCTCCCCTATAAAAACAAAATATATAACGATGGATTTAAAACACCCAAAAATACCAAGAATAGTTTTCAGTTTTGTAGATTGGCTTTCAACAATGAAAATTAACAAACTTAGATAGAGTAATTGCTCTCAGAGGTCTATGTTCTAGAATTATATTTTGTAAATTTGTGGAACAATGCAATAATATAATAGAGATCCAATCTCTAAAAATTTAATTCAGAGAATATATATATAGTAGAGAGACTAAAATAATATATAAACAAATTAAAAAATCGACACTACCCAAATAAAACAGAACATAACTACATTAAATAATCTCAATAATCGAATTAAAAATTTAGCTAATTGCAACACGAATAAAGTTGAATATCCAATCAAACAACTTTAATCTCAATGAATGATAAAAGGTAAAACATAGTAATTCAATCGATTCCGGTGTGTCATTCAACATTCAATCAAGGAGTTCCTCAATCAGTTTCTTATTCTTCCTAGAAATATAAAATTCACTTTTTACCAACAAATAATTCACACTTTATAGTCTACCAATTATGGTTCGTGGTTATGATATTTTCTTAGAATTAATATATTTTTTTGAAATCAGAAATGAGAAAAAGCTATGTTAGTAAACATAACAATACATTCACGATCATACTAATATATACACTTATGTTTACTTAAATTCACAATTTACGATCATATTACATTAAGATACTAATATCCTCCAATTCAAGTTTACATAACATAATTATTATAGTTCTTAAAATTTTCAAACATGATCAATGAATGAGTTTCAGATACTTTGCATCAAATACAATTTCATAGAAAGAAGTATTCTCCCCTATAAAAACAAAATATATAACGATGGATTTAAAACACCCAAAAATACCAAGAATAGTTTTCAGTTTTGTAGATTGGCTTTCAACAATGAAAATTAACAAACTTAGATAGAGTAATTGCTCTCAGAGGTCTATGTTCTAGAATTATATTTTGTAAATTTGTGGAACAATGCAATAATATAATAGAGATCCAATCTCTAAAAATTTAATTCAGAGAATATATATATAGTAGAGAGACTAAAATAATATATATCAAAATTTTCAAGGAACATTAGCCCACAAAGAAATATATCAAACAATCCTTTGTCTAAATTGTGAAAATGTCATTAAAATTCTCAGATTTTCTCAGTTTTCATTACTCCTCGAATTAATGGTTGTACAAATTAAGCACATCAGAGACGATGTCAGACGTCGAGGGAGTGTTCCACGGCGACTATTAAAACATAGACGCTACCAATCAATTCATCTAGCTTCTCTTTTCCAACTTAGAGGTACATGTATATCACTAGTTTTCCATCTCTATTGTCAAATAATTTTATGTCTCTTATTTTTTACAGGCATTCTATGCTCTGGGACCTTGTCTTCATAGCCATGACGAAAGACTATCCGTAGATACCCTGTTGGGGTCGCATTCGATCGGAACCGTGACAGCTCTAGAACTAACCAATGAAGAAAAAACCAGTGTTGATGGACTGAAGAGTAAACCAATCATCGTTGAAGCATTTAGAATGATTCCGAGGGTTACACATGTGAACTTACTCTGAATGTTATTGTTGGATATGTGGGTGATCCACACCCAAAAGAGGATTGAACGTTCACGATGAACTATGGCAATCCAGAAACCCCTAGTAAGTTTTTTTGTGTAAACCTTTTTTTTCACTTCTGTTACATAGTTACTTATGTTTTCTTTGTTGCAGGCCCTGAGAGGGTGATCAGATGACTGATGAACATATGCAACACTTTAGTGATGAATTTCTTGAAATGAACTCACAAACTCCTCCTTAGAAGATTGTACTCATCACTAACGACAATAGGTTCAAGCCGTGGATGGATTCTTTGAGAGCTGCAAAACACATGGTCATCTTTCTACTTAGGCATGGACGTTCGGGTATCCGTTGGTGTTCGGGTCGGGTTTTTCGGATTTTGGTTCTTTTTGATAACACCTCCTAGGTCTCATTCTTGTAAATTTTCAAGTACGGATCGGGTTCAAATATAACACATCGGGTTCGGGTCGGTTTTGTATCACATCATAGAACCCATAAAGTAATCATATATCATTCGGATTCGGGTTATATCGGATCGGTTCGGATATACCCGAAATGAAATCTAAAATTTAAAAGCAAAACATAAGAAATATATACTTATTTATATATAATTAAGTATTTAAAGTAGTTATTTAAATTTTAAATACTTATTGTTAGATACCATATCAAATAAATATGAAATTTAATATTTGAAATATATATTTATGTTTCATATAATTACATTGTATATTAGTTTGGACATTCGGACCGGTTTTTTCGGATATCTTTTCGGATTTTTTGATTTTTTCGGTTTTTCGGGTTCGGTTAATAACACTTCGGGTTCAGATATGTTTTGTACCACCTTACAAGATCCATTTGGGTATTTTTTACATTTCGGACCGGATACGGATCGGATTTTTTGGTTCGGGTTTGGTTCGAATTTCAGATTATGGATTTTATGCCCAGTCCTATTTCTACTCGTCTTCAAACAGGAGCACATAATCTATAAGCATTCTCAATCTGCCAAGCGCCAGCGAAGACTATTTAAAATATCCCACTCTCATGATAAGGCAAGTTTTTTTCTTAATAATGATATATAGATTCTCAACGGAGAAAAATCTAAATACATGTCCAAATAGTCAAATGTTTCATTTCATATATAGCCTTTACTAAAGTGAAGCTCGCTCGCTTTTATCTTCCTCTAGTCTACGTTTCATAGAGCTGTAAAATGGGTGGGCTGTCCGATGGGTGTCTATGTCCAAATATATTTGGGCTTCCAATAGTTATACCCATATTTTTAGATGGGCTTTAAACGGTTAAAAATGGGAAACTAATTAATCTATTGGTGTTTGTGGATTTGGTTAATACGGACATGGGCAGCCCAATTAAAAAAAAAATCTAGGGTTTCCAAAATTTGGAAGAAAATTGAAAATTTTTATTTCATCGTGAAAGAGAGTTTATGCGACTCTTTTGGCAATTTTGGTGATTGAAACTGAGTTTCATCGGAGAAATTGAGTTTTCCCGTCAAAACCGCAAAATTGAGTTTTCCCGCCAAAATCGGAAAATCGAGTTTTCCCGCCAAAACCGCAACATCGAGTTTTTCCGTCAAAACCGAAAAATCGAGTTTTCCCGCCAAAATTATTGTTCAATGATTAACCCAGTTTACAGCTCTATTATTGTTTCACTTTGACGTATTTATTTCTCGTTTCCTTTTGCTTATTCTCAAACCAATGCTTGTTTATATATAAATTAAACTGAATGGCGTTTTTTTCTTTCGATTTTTTTTTAATGATTTATTGTACAATTTAATCATTGAGATTAATCTATGGAGATAGTTTGAAAAATACCTTATTTATAGTTCAAAATTTGAAAAATATACTAATTATTTTAATTTTTGAAAATGTGATAAGACATTTTATTCTTTTTTTTGTCACGGAAGATTCATTTTATCCAAATATATTATTATTATTGTTTATGATTAAAGATAAATATATATTTGATATATGATACAATTTTCTTAACACTCGTAGATCCTTGTAGTAATCAGAGAAAAACTTTATCAGACTAGCATCAAAGCATGTGAATTTTGGAATTGGTGTAAATAATAAGTTTTTGGATGTATATGTTAGTTTACTTCATTCTGATAATTACAGAGAAAATGTAGCCCAACTTATTTCTCTTACTTCGGTGAACCTCCATTTGGCAGTTAATTTCGATTACCATTTCCCTTATAGTAGCACCAAGGCCGTGCTTCCGATAACTTGGGTTCACTGAAAGTAAAAGCAGTGATGGCTAAAGTCTTATCAGTGAACACAGAACCGCAGAGGCCAGGCCAATCAAAAGAATCCAGTAATTACATCTAAAACGTCACCATCGTGTATGCCAAGGTCAAAACTTTGTTCCTAATAACACTTACAAAGCGTTGCTCTAAGCTCTAATGACAGCTGCAGCCACTAAGCTGGGATCATAATATTATATTTTTCTTACATACTTAAATGAAAAAAGCGCAATATGTATTCTCATGTTCATGTGAGATCATTGTGATTATTCTACCAAGTTACCTTGGAAGAGAGGCAAATAATAATGGGTCACGTAACAAACCATATTCCGTAAAAACATTGCTGCTTTCGAACCATAAATAATACTCGTTCACAAGCGTTGCTTCTTAATTCATGTGTCTCAACCCAATCAAGCATACAAAATCAGATATATGAAGTCAAAACCGACTTCTTTTCCTCATTTGCTGTCCGTGAAGTCAGCATCAATCACATCATCTCCACCTTTACTTGCAGAATCTGCTGATGAAGCATCTTCACCTCCGGGGAAGGACCTGCACCTGCTGCTCCAGGCTGGTTGTACATCGACTGACCAATCTGCATCACTTCTTGGTTAAGAGCAGCCATTGTGTCCTTGATTTCTTGAGTGGTTCCACTTGCAAGCTTGTCCTTCAGCTCTTGTAGCTTGGCCTCCACCTTCTCTTTCACTTCACCTGGGATCTTCTCTCCGAGTTCTTTGAGCTGCTTCTCTGTCTGGTACACCACTGAATCCGCCTGGTTCTTGGTGTCAATTGCTTCTCTCTTCTCCTTGTCGCCCATAAACCTTTCTGCTTCTTGGACCATTTGCTCTACCTGTACCGTCAATTCACAGCCACTTTTGTTAACATGAACAGAAATGAATACTAGAGAAACAGAGCTAATATGATTATGGACATATCGACCAATGCGTATTAAAGTTAAAAATAGATATTAACTAAAGCAATGTGGTTTGATTTTGTAAATTGTACGAACCTCGTCCTTAGGCAATGTACTGGCACCAGTAATGGTGATGTCTTGTTTCTTTCCCGTGCCTTTGTCACTAGCACTGACAGATAGAATTCCATTGGCATCGATGTCAAATTTGACTTCGATTTGTGGAACTCCACGTGGTGCTGGTGGGATACCATCTAGACGGAAGCTGCCAAGAGACTTGTTATCCCGGACAAACTCCCTCTCCCTTGGAGCACATAACCACCAAACTAATTACGCTGAGCTTTTTTGTCCTCCCCAGTTTCAGAGACAAGAAGACACACTCTTCAGAAGTGCAGTGAAAGTGAAAGGGTTGTTGCATCTACGGGAATGTTTTGTTGCAAATTGTGTTTATGTGATTGCAAAATCCTGGATGCTTTCAATAAGCATCTCTCAAGTAAAGAACATACAAAGGAAGTACGCGCATCCTCTCCCTCTGCATCCTCTGTATCAAAAGATTGTCTAACCATTTGAGCAACAACCTGTTTAACTCTTTCTACTCGTTGTCAAACAGGATAACATTATCAATACGCATTCTCAATCTGCCATGCGCCAGCGAAGGCTATTTAAAATACCCAACTACCATGATAAGGCAAGTTTTTTCTTAATAATGATATATAGATTCTCAACGGAGAAAAATCTAAATACATGTCCAAATACTCGATGCTTCATTTCATTATATACATTGACCAAAAAAAATACATATTGTAGGTAGGATATCCTCCCAAGACCAGACGTATGAGGAAAGCACCTCGGAATGGTTTTCTCCCAAGGACCACTACGTTTCACTAGACGTTGAAATTGTGTTTCCTAAAGTGAAGCTCGCTCTTATCTTCCTGTCTAGTCTTATGTTTCCCTTTGGCGTATTTATTTCTCGTTTCCTTTTGCTTATTCTCAAACCAATGCTTGTTTATATATAAATTAAACTGAATGGCGTTTTTTTCTTTCGATTTTTTTTTAATGATTTATTGTACAATTTAATCATTGAGATTAATCTATGGAGATAGTTTGAAAAATACCTTATTTATAGTTCAAAATTTGAAAAATATACTAATTATTTTAATTTTTGAAAATGTGATAAGACATTTTATTCTTTTTTTTGTCACGGAAGATTCATTTTATCCAAATATATTATTATTATTGTTTATGATTAAAGATAAATATATATTTGATATATGATACAATTTTCTTAACACTCGTAGATCCTTGTAGTAATCAGAGAAAAACTTTATCAGACTAGCATCAAAGCATGTGAATTTTGGAATTGGTGTAAATAATAAGTTTTTGGATGTATATGTTAGTTTACTTCATTCTGATAATTACAGAGAAAATGTAGCCCAACTTATTTCTCTTACTTCGGTGAACCTCCATTTGGCAGTTAATTTCGATTACCATTTCCCTTATAGTAGCACCAAGGCCGTGCTTCCGATAACTTGGGTTCACTGAAAGTAAAAGCAGTGATGGCTAAAGTCTTATCAGTGAACACAGAACCGCAGAGGCCAGGCCAATCAAAAGAATCCAGTAATTACATCTAAAACGTCACCATCGTGTATGCCAAGGTCAAAACTTTGTTCCTAATAACACTTACAAAGCGTTGCTCTAAGCTCTAATGACAGCTGCAGCCACTAAGCTGGGATCATAATATTATATTTTTTCTTACATACTTAAATGAAAAAAAAGCGCAATATGTATTCTCATGTTCATGTGAGATCATTGTGATTATTCTACCAAGTTACCTTGGAAGAGAGGCAAATAATAATGGGTCACGTAACAAACCATATTCCGTAAAAACATTGCTGCTTTCGAACCATAAATAATACTCGTTCACAAGCGTTGCTTCTTAATTCATGTGTCTCAACCCAATCAAGCATACAAAATCAGATATATGAAGTCAAAACCGACTTCTTTTCCTCATTTGCTGTCCGTGAAGTCAGCATCAATCACATCATCTCCACCTTTACTTGCAGAATCTGCTGATGAAGCATCTTCACCTCCGGGGGAAGGACCTGCACCTGCTGCTCCAGGCTGGTTGTACATCGACTGACCAATCTGCATCACTTCTTGGTTAAGAGCAGCCATTGTGTCCTTGATTTCTTGAGTGGTTCCACTTGCAAGCTTGTCCTTCAGCTCTTGTAGCTTGGCCTCCACCTTCTCTTTCACTTCACCTGGGATCTTCTCTCCGAGTTCTTTGAGCTGCTTCTCTGTCTGGTACACCACTGAATCCGCCTGGTTCTTGGTGTCAATTGCTTCTCTCTTCTCCTTGTCGTCCTTCGCAAACCTTTCTGCTTCTTGGACCATTTGCTCTACCTGTACCGTCAATTCACAGCCACTTTTGTTAACATGAACAGAAATGAATACTAGAGAAACAGAGCTAATATGATTATGGACATATCGACCAATGCGTATTAAAGTTAAAAATAGATATTAACTAAAGCAATGTGGTTTGATTTTGTAAATTGTACGAACCTCGTCCTTAGGCAATGTACTGGCACCAGTAATGGTGATGTCTTGTTTCTTTCCCGTGCCTTTGTCACTAGCACTGACAGATAGAATTCCATTGGCATCGATGTCAAATTTGACTTCGATTTGTGGAACTCCACGTGGTGCTGGTGGGATACCATCTAGACGGAAGCTGCCAAGAGACTTGTTATCCCGGACAAACTCCCTCTCCCCTTGGAGCACATTAATCTCAACACTTGTCTGTCCATCAGCAGCAGTAGAGAAGACTTCTGACTTAGAGGTAGGCAGAGTTGAGTTCCTTGGAATAATCTTGGTCATAACACCACCAAGTGTTTCTAAACCAATGGAAAGCGGCGTCACGTCGAGAAGGACAATGTCGCTCACATCTCCAGCCAGAACACCAGCCTGTAATCAAAATAAAATGGCACTTTATGAGACTCACTGCAGTGAAACAAAAGTTCATGGCCATAAAATGACCAAGACCTTGATCTTCTGTTAGATCTAGCATACGAATAAGCAATTTTCCTTGATAACTATGAACGCAAACATAATTTGCATTTCAAAAAGTATACTATTAAACAACGAACATGATTTCTATTAACAGTTGACGAGAACACACCTGGACCGCAGCACCTAGAGCTACAACCTCATCAGGGTTTACTGTGACATTGGGTTCTTTCCCAGTCAGCTTCCTGACGACTTCCTGAACAGCAGGAATACGTGTGGATCCACCAACAAGAATCACTTCATCAATATCCTTAAAGCTGAGCTTTGCATCTCTCAGCGAATTCTCAACGGGAGTCTTACACCTATAAGGCAGAGACAGGGATAAGAAACTTAGGCCGCCATAGTTAATCAAAAGCATTAGAATGATCACATAGCAATAGAATGACTTTTCCAGATATTAATACGTCACAACAGCTATGAGTAAATTACCTGTCGAGTAAATCTGAGCACAGTTCTTCGAACTTGGCACGTGTGAGGGTGGTTTCTATGTGTTTAGGTCCATCAGCCGTGGCCGTGATAAATGGCAAGCTGGTCACATAAATTATATTGATCAGAATATGCATGCTTGTGAAAGAAGTACATCAACGTTTTGGTAAGAAAATTAATTGTACCTCATATTCGTTTGAGTGAGGGAGGATAGCTCGATTTTAGCTTTTTCAGCTGCTTCTGTCAGCCTCTGAAGTGCTTGTTTGTCTTTCAGAAGATCAATGCCTTCATCTTTTTTGAAGTTTGAAGCAAGCCAATCAACAACTCTCTGCATTCAAAAGTTAAATCTATCAAGTAAAGTACCGAAGAGAGAGTAAACAGATTCAAAGCTCATAATTAAACTCACCTTGTCAAAATCATCACCACCCAAATGTGTGTCACCAGAAGTAGAAAGTACTTCAAACACACCATCACCAACCTCAAGCACTGTATAACAAGAAACATAACCAAATACATATTAAGAGGTGCCAAACATCAAAAGACGGTAAAAGCCAAAAACTTTAATGTCAAGTACCTGAGACATCAAAGGTACCACCACCAAGATCAAAGACTAGAATAGTCTCATTGCTTTTTCTCTCAAACCCATAAGCCAAAGAAGCAGCCGTGGGTTCATTGATAATACGAAGAACTTCCAACCCAGCAATGCGACCAGCATCTTTGGTAGCTGTCCTCTGCGAGTCATTGAAGTAAGCAGGCACAGTAACGACAGCCTTAGTCACTTTCTCATTCAAGAACCTCGAAGCGTCATCCACAAGCTTCCTCAAAACCTACAAACAAACACACACAAGCCCTATAAACAAGAAACAACACACATCAAACACTCCTCAACAGAATCTCAAATTTACAAATACCTGAGCTGAAATCTCCTCAGCAGCAAACTGTTTCCCAATCGCTGGACACTCGAGCTTAACGTTCCCGTTATCATCCTTCACAACTCTGTAAGACACCTGCTTAGCCTCCTCATCAACCTCGTTCATCCTCCTACCGATAAACCTCTTCACCGAGAAGAACGTGTTCTCCGGATTAACAACCGCCTGCCTCTTCGCAATCTGCCCCACGAGCCTGTCACCGCTCTTCGTGTACGCCACCACAGACGGCGTCGTCCTCTGACCTTCGGCGTTCGTCACAATCGTCGGCTTTCCTCCTTCCATGGCAGCTACGGCGGAGTTCGTCGTTCCCAAATCGATCCCAACGACCTTCTCGTTCGCCACGCGGACCGGACCTACGGCGTATCTGGAGCCTTTCCTGGTGTTCATTTTCAGGAAGTCGGAGGTCTGGGCTGAGAAAGGACCGGTCCTGGTGCCGAAGAAGGCGCTTCTCGGCTTGAGGTTAGCTTTGGCATTGAGATTCTTCTTGGAAGAAGCGGCGAATCCAATTCCGCCGAGGACGTGAATCTGAGCGGTGGAGGAAGCCATTTTTTTGAGCTTACGAGAGAAGGAGAGGCGACGACGTGAGTGGAGAGAGGGAGAGAGATGAGAAGGAGCGGTTGAAGAAAAACCCTAGTGGTGGTGGTAGGTGAATGGAGGAAGAAGATAAGAAAACGGTGGAGACTGGAGTGGCGGTAGAAGATTCTGGAATGGGCCTTGTAAGGGCTTTAAAAGCCCTTACCTGTATCACATCACTTTTACACAGAACCGACATTTGTATTTACCAAAATCCTGATGGGGCTTAGTATACTACTCCCTCCGTTCCTAAAAGATGTATGTTCTGGAAAAAAAATTTGTTTCAAAAAGATATATTTTTTACTTTTTCAATGTATAATATTATGAAAAATTGTAAGTTTCAAAAAAATTAATGGTGTTTATTGAATTTCTAGTGGCTAAAAATTATGAAAAATTGTTATTCACAAAAAACAATGCATATTTAATGAGTTTTCTTAATATATATGAAAAGTCTAGAATATGCATCTTTTAAAAACAGAGGGAGTACTATTTAACAAGATTTTTAGTGAATTTATTTTTAGTAACGTTTTTTTGTTAACTTTGTGATTTTAAAATTCCGATTTTAACTAAAGCACAGTAAAAATCCATTTAAATTACCTGATTTGGAATCTTATATTTTAATAAGATAGATTTTCATTACAAATTTCTTTAAATAAAAGGTATTTTTTTCAAATTTCAAACACACAAAAAGGGTATCTATCAAAAATATGAAATTAAGTATTCAAAATAGTTTTTTAGGTTTCAAACATGTATTTCGGGTACGGTTTTGAAGAATATTCGGATTACCAGGAAACAGTGAAAAACCATGAAGACATGCAACCGGTTCTGCAAGTGACGGAATTGAACCTGATCACGGCTCAGCAAGAACCATTGAAGGAGAGAATTAGGGTCTTGTTATCTGTTGGAACAGCCTTCGTTCAGGCGAAGCTAGGCGTTACTCTCAACCCACTTGTTAAAGATGAGATTCTTCAATCCGGTTCGATCCTTGATCATTTCGTTTGTAGTGAGATCCAAAAGAAAAAAGTAAGTAACCTTTTTTTATTTGTATCTGGTAAAATGATAAATGATTTATAGAAGAAGATTTATATAGTTAGCTAGGATCTTTCGTTTAAATGTTAGGATTGTTGTTCTTGGCGCAACTGGAAAGTGATTAAGACGAGTTCTTATATAATTGGAGATCACGTACGAGCACCACGAAAGGCTAGTGATCAGCATGGAGGAGAGACTCTGGTAACAAGTCAAATACAAGTAGTAGTTTTGAGCAACATGGTAGGAGTGATTTGAGTGGCGGTCGTAAAGTCAACAACACCGAGATAGGGACAAGTCAATGTGTTAGGCGTGAAGATAACTTCTCACTCAAGTCACTCTTTCATGATAGCTTGAAGCATGCTCTATTCTTAAATCAAGCTCTCTACTTATACGTCTTCTTCCGGTTGCAGATTATCAACGGCCAAGCCTCTCAACCGTCCCGAGACTTTCCTTTGCTCTAATCCTTACACGTCATTCTCAGCACTAGCCATGTCAGCATAATGATAGACGATACCTATCACAATGTTGGTCAACAGAGACAACAAGTGTTAGGTTCTAGTTTTGAGCAACATGGTGGGGGTGATTTGACTGGTGGGGTCGTCAAATCAATAACACAGAGACAAGGTCAATCTGGTCATGCACCTCAAGTTGGTCTGACCAAGACAACCAGTGTATGGTTCTGGTTCTAGTTTTACCTGGATCAACACCACATTCCGCTCGGTCATACAACAATCCTCTTCAGAGAGAGGCACCACCAACACCGATGTATCAAAACAAGGGACCAGTGGCAAGGAGCAAGGTTACTTGTTTCAACGCTGTGGCTGATCAATTCTTTGACCAGATTGTAGTTGGTAATCTTTATTTAGTTTCAAGGGGGAACTTGCAGCCTGCCCAGAAGAAGTTTAATCATCTCCCTAGCGACTACGAAATCACGCTGGATAATGCATCAACGATACAACAATGCTCAGACTCGGTTTCATCTCAGCAGGTTCTTGATCGGGTTTCTGGGTCTGCAGGAGATCGACCGGGTCGGGGTTCTGGTCGGTTGAATCTACTTCTTCTTGTCCAGCGATATGATGATAGATGGACTGATCTAGCTAGTTCGTGCCTTTTATGAATGCTTCAGGTCCATGAATCGTGTTAACTATACCCTATACTTGCGAAATGATTTATACACATATCGTCATTACAATCATTTTCGCTGAAAAAAATGACATAGCACTTAAAACTAAGTGTTTTGCCCGCGATGCGGGCCTAATAGTTTACTAATATTTATTATTAAGTGCATTGTGGTTTTTGGTTATAGATTATTTCTATTTTCTAAATAAATAATAACTTAGAAAATATATTTAATTTAAAATTATTTAGATGGATTCGGACTTGAGAAACGCAATGGGTGATCCATAGTATTCGGTTTGTATAACGGATACATGGCTTTGAATATACGTATACATTTGGTTTGTAATCTTCCAAATCTGTTGGAGCCTAAGTTAAATCGATATGTACATATTGGTCTCAAGATTTCATTAATCAATACAAGAAAATATTCATACTCTCTTAGATTTCTTGATAGTTCTCGAGTTTCAAAACAGATAAAAAAACTTAAGATAGTATAATCTTATCAAGAAAGCAAAATACGTCAAAATCAATGATAGAATATTTGAAACAGTCGATAGATATTGTAAGATACATTTTCTTGTATTAAACGTTTCATAAGAAGTGGTAAGAGATCTATATTATATGGTAGATGAAAAAAAAAAAGAGTTTCAAGAGATCCCAAAGAATCGCTTACAAGCCTTTACTAATGCTTTTTTCTTGATTTTGTTGCTCTTCTTCTTATATATCCCCTCCTTATCATTTTCTTCATCTTCTTCATTGAAAGGAAGAGGAAACGTGACAGAGCTCTGGTCATAGATTCTACAGTAACGTTCAGAGACAGACGAAGATCTTCTCATAGACATAGCAGTCTTCATTGGTGAGCGAAGCACTTGCCCTGATGCAGCCACTGACCTGTTCCTGCTCAGCCTCGGTTTCATCTCAGCAAGTTCTTGATCGGGTTTCTGGGTCTGCAGGAGATCGACCGGGTCGGGGTTCTGGTCGGTTGAATCCATTTTGTAGTAGCCATTCATGTTGTGTTCTCTACTTCTTCTTGGCCAATGTTATGATGATAGATGGACTGATCTTAGCTAATGCGTGCCTTTTATAAATGTGTCGAGGTCATGAATCGTGTAATCTTGTAATTATATACAATATTACAGCTGGTGGAAATTGTAATTACATTTTTTACGCTGGGGCATGTGCACTTGTCTGGCAAATGTTTGGCATTACATGCAAATAGCATTCACACTTCGTGTATCAATAATATGTTGTAAATAATTGGGAGACTGTTAAAAAAAATTTATACTTTTGGGCAGAGCCGTGCTTCAAGTGTATCCAAAAGAACTTGTACAGAATTTTAAAATATATAGTTTTTAGGGCCCCAAATTTCAAAATTATTAGTAGTATATTGGTTTAAGTTTGCCATTTATTATTCAATACAAGTTCAATTATCTACATTGCTTTTTAAAAAAATGAGTATTTTATTTTATTGTCAATTTTCCAAATTGAAAAAAGGAATATATGTTTTATATGTCAAACTCCTAAATAAAAAGGAAAAAGTGCAGTTATACTTAATATATTTGGTTCGTATATATTCCTAAGTATTCTACGTGCAATGTTCACATCAATCTTTCTCAAGCAAGCACACACGTCTTCTTTCTTGGTTCTCAACTCGCTGTGTCTCTTATATTATCATCGGTTTTGTTAAAGTGGTGAATTTTTTTATTTTTATTTTTTAGTTTTCGGTCTTTGTTGATTTAAGTTTAATTATTAATTTGAGAAAATATGTCTCCAACGAGATCATGTGCATCGAGGAGCCAAGAAAAGACAAAAAGCGAGTTGATGCATTGGTGAAATCAATGCAAGGTTCTATGGACGATTTCTTGTAAAATCAGCAAATCTTAATGAATCCGGTAGAAGTGGTGATGAGTTTGATGATCCAATGGAAGATGAGAATGAAATAAATGATGAGGATGTCAATGAAGAAGATAAGGAGGTTGAAGATGATGTTCCGATGTCACTGAAGAGGATGATAATCTAAGTGAAAAGGAGAATGAAGGCGTGAATGATCAAGTTCAAGATAATACTTAGTTTTTAAAGTTATTGTCTTAATATTTTTTTGAATATATATTGTCTTATGATAAAAAATTTATAAAGAAATTTTATATTGGCGCCGGTACATTAAACCTTCGCACGGCTCTGCTTTTGGGGTAGCGTGAGTTTCCATTGTACACATGTAAACACCCTTTGGTAGTTCTTGAAACTTTGGAAGTTCTTTAACTCGCGAGACTGGAGTATATGTGAAAATAAGACACACTTGGTCTTTGAGTCCACTGTCATTTTTTCACAAAACTAATCTATAACATCGTATATTTACATGAAAACAAAATTAAAGACTTACATTTTTACTAAGAGATTCAAAAATTATATTCTCGCAAAACGTTCAGATTATATAAATTGTAATCATTGCTTAGAATTATATAAAACATAATAAATAGGAAGAAGACAGAGGTCAGAACACATATTCGGATTAGTGCAAAACATTGGTGATATACGATATATAGTTTTTATAGAAAAATAAATAATTTTTAATTTATCTTGAAGTAAATTGAGAGTTGATGTCAGAGCAGTTCTTATTTTGTCCACTAACCTATTTCAATGAATTAACCAGAGTTGCAATTTATCATTAAACTTGGGAGGAGATAGAGAATCGGTTTGAGTGAATAACATACTGATTTGAATTCCAAAATTGGTCTACCAAAACCAATCAAGACCAAGAAATTTCATATCAATTTGAGGTTTAAGGATAACCGTGAAATCTGGTAAGTACCATTTGGGCCTCGGGTTATCGTCCATTGGGCTGTTAGTTAAAGCCTATTCTCTTCTTTATATGTAAATCACGCAAACATTGTGAAAAAAGTTAACGAAATCAAATATCAAAATCCCTAAACTCTCTCTCTCTCTCTCTCTCTCTCTCTCTCTCTCTCTCTATCTACCTTGTTCTTCGTCAATTCTCCCTTCTCTGTGTCACAAACCGATGAGCTTACCTCAAGCTTATCAAAATCCTCACCGGTTTAGAAGTCAAAGGAGCTGACCAATTGGGTGAGTTTCGTAACATTTAGAGACTATACTGCTTTGAACCGGGTTTACATAGATTCTAATCTCAAAATCACAATTGAGAAGATGGACGACGCTTCAACCGTAAACCCTGCCCCACCCTCGTCGAATCATCAGATTGAAACCCTAGGCGCGGAGCTCTCCGCAAATGCTAACAACTGCCAAGTAATAACCACCACCCCTTTCTACCTTACCTTTTGCTATAAACAATTCAGATTTTACCAAAGATGATAACTTTCACGCTTTGACAATCAAACGTTATTGCTTTGTGCGTATTGCAGACCCGTGGAGCGAGTGTAGAGGAAGAGTCTTTGGCTGTGTCGAACAAAATAAGCATTGAGTCAGAGACTGTAAAGGCAGCTGATTCGAATAAACAAGAAGCCCAACCCGTGAAGCCAGACGCTTTTCTTTCTAATCTCAGTGCCAAGGTATATGCCAAATTATTTACACCTATTGAAATATAATATGGATTTTTTCTGATACAAGCTTACATTTGTTGGTGGCAGGCACAAGGTGTAAGCTCTAGTAGCCTTCTTAATCCAGAGCTCGATAGTGTTGAAGGCCCATCGGAAACGCAGATGGGAATCTCTGGAAACTTTCTTGAAAAGACTGGTGGAGCTGGAGCAGTGTCATCTAGTTCAGTAGCTGTGTCTTCTGATTCTGTTATTGTCAGTATGGATTTGGGGAAAAATAGTCTTTTGCAGACTAGTCTTGATTCTAATGAAGTGAGCAGGAATGCGTCTGAGACCGTATGTGCGTCGCACGATGTTAGTATTGCCCATAATAGCAAAAATGTGCCTTCATTGGCTCAGGTTACGGAGGATTCCGACAGTTCGTCTAGATTATCAGGTGGTCATGGTAGAAATGATAAAGTTGCGAATGACAGTATGACGACTGCTCATGCTGAGAATGAAGGTAAGGGACATTTAAACACAGAGAAGAGAGTGAAACGGAGAAAAAACGCAGGTCTTCTAGATCAATGACCATATCCCAGCGCCTTGGAGATATCGACAAAACAACGGCTGATATTGACCTTGGTATTTTGGATGCCTTGGAGGTCGCTACCAAAGTCGCACAGGAAGTGGCAAGAGAAGTGGACTCTGGGGAAGCTTCTCACAGTTCTTCAGAAGAACTATCTGATGAAAGTGGGGAGTCTGATTCGCAACACTCCCATAATGATGATCTACACACAGGTTCTCCATCTAAAAGATTATCAGTGGGTGAAATTCATTCCTTTAAGGAACCGCATGTTGGAGATGAAGATGTAATGGATGAGAAGAATGACAAACTTGAGAATGGGATGATGAACACTGATGATGTTAAAGAGAAGCACCTGGCAGTAGCTGCTAAATCCGAAGTAGGGAGAGAGAATAGTCCATGTGGCTTTGACCTCAATGAAGATATTTGTCCTGATGAGCCCGATGTCATTATGTCTGTTTCACATTCTGGTATGCCTGTAGCGGCGCCGTTGCAATTGGAAAGATCTCTTAGTGCGAAAGGGCTGGCTGCTTGTAGTGTATCTCACTCAGAATCACCTCACAAAGTTCCTAGCGGGGATTCAAGAGAAAAGCAGGTGATATGTGTCGATCTGAATGTAGCTGATGTAGGAGATGATCAAGTTGAAGATCAAACTCCCTGGAAACAGTTTCCTTTCTCCTCATCAAATTCTAGGGTGGAGAGTCCTCACATGAAGCTAATTTTCGAGGAGCAAGCAGGTTCAACCTGGATTTGAATTGTACAAACGAGGACGATGACATTCCTCCACCTTCTGAGTTGAAGATGGAAACGAGATTGTTTCTAAGTCACAATGGGCAGCAAAGCGCGTCACCTTCAGTTTCTCAGCAATCAGGGAAGGAAGTAAACTTCGACTTGAATGACAGGCCACAGTTTTTCATCGATTCACGTGATCAGGGTCCCTACTATGGGCAGCACCCGTGGAGCACAGCCTCCTATGGAGGGCACAAATTGGATGAACCGGTTATCTCTCTATTGGGTACAAAAGTGGACGTTGACAGAAAAGAGACTGTTTCCCAGATGGCTTCGTTCCTGTCCAATGGTAAGTCCCTCGAGCCAGCGGCAGGATTATACATGGGAAAAACAGGAAACTCTTTGGGTATAGCCCCTGGTGTGTCCTTTCCTCCAGCTCCTATATATGGGTACAACGGATTTACTGGTCCTCCTGGGATGTCAATGTCATCATCGCCTATGTATGTTCCTGGAACAGCTATTCCATACATGGTGGACGCAAGGGGCACGCCAGTGATGATGCCTCAAATGATGGGGTCGGCTCCATATGCACAGCCACCATTCCCTCAACAGCACATGTTCATGAGCTTGGCGGGTGGATCTCCTAGTCTGAATGGATCAGTGCAGCCACGCTTTGATCAAAGCTATGGGTTTGGGGTTGAGATGGGAAACAGAGAGTCGCTAAGCTTGAGGCAGTTTCTATCACCTGGACAAAGCGAGGCTATGGGAGAGCATTCAGGAGCAAATGTAGAGCCTTCATCGAGTTTATCTATTAGCATTGGTGGAAAGCGAAAAGAGCCGGAGACACCACGTTGGGAGTTCCCTCCTCCATGGAGATGAGTGATTCACAGAAAGTGGAGATTGGGTTCTTAATAGGTGTATGGATTGGTTGATTGGTTAGAGAATAACAGAAGTGTTGGGAGGTAACTTATAATGTCTTGATGAAGTTTTTTCTTTTTTTTTCCCATCAATTTATTTTTATTTCGTAACATATATAGGAGGATTAATTCAAACATTGGTATATGTCAAGCGTCTTCTTAACCTTGTTTTGTATTTTCTCCATAAAATAAAACTATAGTTTTGCGTTTCAAAAGTTAAGAAAAAGTGTTGCTTTGTGTTACTGATAGGTACCGAAAGGCATATTACCGTAAGAGGAGGGGTAAAGTAGCAAAGGAAGAGAGTGAGGAAGTAACAGAAGAGGAGGGAACAGAAGAAGAATAAAGGAAACCTTTGGATTGAAAGAGAGTATTTGCAGTTATTCATTTCATACCGCTAGACGATATTAAATAAGGAGTATAGTGTTCATTGGAAAGGTATGCTTTTGTATGTGATTGTAGAGAGACGATATGAGTCCTCTGTTTCCAGTCGCTATGAGACTGTCGATGATGATGAACTCGTGATGAGAGTGATTCATTGTTGAGATACAAAGCTGTAAACACTTCTTCTTTCTTATTCAATACACGAGTTTGGGGATTTACAAGTAATAGATAACTTCAGTCTATCATTGGCGCGGCGAAACTTGATCGAACACGCGTGTAACGGCATTGATGGAAGCTACGAGAATCGGAGTTGAATCGGGCGGCGGCGTCTTCGAGATCGAAAAGAGCGGTTTGGCGGCGAATGGAAGATGAAATTGAGTATATGCGAATCGGTTGCGATAAGCTTGCTGGTGACAAAGCTACCGGGCGTCAGGATCGTTGGAGAATCGAATCGCGACGATGGGATCGGAATCAGCGGTCAGATTGGGAGCATTGGAGAGTCGGATGTCCTCAATAACGGCCACACTAGCTCGAATCGAAGCTAGTTTTGTGATCAATCAACGGCCGGCAAAGGGATTGCGTCTTCTTCAACGGATCATCATGATCGGTACCGATCGCAACTTCAGATCTGGATCAAACTCATTTAGGTTATCGGGGAATCCACAATCGTTAACAAATCGAGATAAGATGTTGCGAAAAGTGGATATGCCTGTGTTTGCTGGTCCTTTGCCATTTGATTGGATTTCGAGGTGGAGAGGTTCTTCAAAATTGGTAACTATGACGAAGAGGATAAATTACAGTTGGTATCATTGAGCTTGGAGGTCTGTTCTCAATTGGTTTAACGGAGAAATGCTCGATGATCCATTTCGAGTTGGACTCAATTCTGAGAGGATGTTAGAAAGATTTGCTGGTCCAATTGATAATGATCCTGCGGCGAGATTGTTACATGCACAACAAGAAGGCGACATTGTGGACTATGTCAACGAGTTTGAGGTTCGAGAAATCAAGTAACGAGGAATTGATGAGAAAAATTTGATAAAGGTTTTCTTGATGGATTGAAACCAGAGATGAAGGAGGTAATCGAATGAAGGAACCAGTGGGTTTAACGAACCATAAACTAGCGGTGTTGAAGATGCAGAAAACTACTTTCGCAAGGTTATTGGATCAGCGGCGGAGGTGACATTCACAAAGCATATCAGCCAATCTCATAATGTTAAAACTGCAAGTTTCACTCCAAAGCAAAGCGGCGATCAACCACGGCTAGAAGCTGGAGCTAACAAAGAAAATTTACCACCACAAAGAAACACATTGAGACCAAGGCAACAATATTCGGATGCGAGAACTTGACCGTATGAGAAAAGAAGATCTGTTTCAAATGCAAAGCTCCTTGGTCTCCAGCTCACGAGAATGGAATGTCCAAATAGAATGCTAAGAGTACTTACAGTGATAAGCGGATTAGAGCTTGAGGTTCTTGACTCAAGCGAAGAGGAAGATCAACAAGAACAACAGAATCATAAAGTACTACACACGTTATCACTAAATTCTTATTTGGGCATTGACTCTCCGAAGACTACGAAGATGAGAGGTTTTATAAATAACAGAGAGGTGATTGTCATGCTTGATAGCGGAGCATCACACAACTTCATCTCACCTGAGGTTGTGGACAAGTTACGACTGAAAGTTTATCTTGGCGGTAGCTTGGACGTGTTGTTGGGTAATGGAGTATTGTGAATGCAATGGGAGTATGCAGATCAGTTTCATTCCAACTAAATCAAACCAACTTCACAAGTGACTTCATCTCTCTTGAACTGGGGAATGTAGATGTGATACTTGGTATTCAATGGCTTGAAACCTTAGGCATTTGCGAAGTGGACTGGAAGGAGCAGGTCCTTTCGTTTGTCTATGAAGGAAACAAAGTGACCTTGTTAGGCGAGAAAGAGCTACGGCACTAAGTTCTCTTCAAGTCATTGAAACCGGTCATACAAGCTGCAAGATAGGAAGGGAAGTGCTTCTTGCTTCTTCTATAGCAACATCTCCATTTCCGAAGTTCGTTTGCAATTCTCCCAAATACTCCGGGAGTTTGTTGATGTGTTCGCAGTACCAACTGCCTTACCACCATTTCGTGGACAAGAACACGCAATCAACTTACAACCAGGAGTATCTTCAGTATCTGTTCGACCTTATCGGTATCCTCATGCCAGCAAGGTGGCTATGGAACAGATGGTGAATGATATGTTATCTACGGGCATCATACGACCAAGCACCAGTCCTTTCTCCAGCCCTGTACTACTAGTGAAAAAGAAGGATGGTTCTCTACGTTTTTGCGTGGACTACAGGGCTTTGAACAGAGTAACCGTGTTAGACAAGTACCCTATTCCTGTCATAGACCAGTTACTCGACGAGTTACATGGGGCTACGGTCTTTACAAAGCTTGATCTACGCTCAGGCTATCATCAAATACGGATGGTGGAAGCAGACATTCATAAGACAGCGTTCCGGACAGTGGAAGGACATTACGAATTCCTGGTCATGCCATTTGGTTTGACCAACGCTCCAGCCACTTTTCAGGCACTCATGAACAGGATGTTTAAACCATTCCTCCGTCGTTTTGTCCTTGTGTTCTTTGATGATATATTGATCTACAGCAAGAATCAGTCCGATCACGAGAATCATCTAAGACAAGTGTTAGAAGTGTTGAGGGAGCAGAATTTATATGCTAATCAAAAGAAATGCACATTTGCAGTACCGAGTGTGGAATACTTAGGCCATATAATATCAGCTAATGGCGTAGCTACTGATTCTGCAAAGACTAATGCTATGAATATATGGCCTATACCCAAGGTGGTTAAGCAGTTGAGAGGATTCCTTGGGTTAACTGGATATTATCGGAAGTTTATAAGAGATTATGGAAGTATTGCTCGTCCTTTGACCACACTGCTGAAGAAGGATCAGTTCTCTTGGCCTACTGAAGCTCAGCAAGCTTTTGAAAAGTTGAAACATGCAATGGTAACGGCACCAGTACTTGCGTTACCAGACTTCAGTCAAGTTTTTGTGATCGAATCAGACGCCTCAGGATTCGGGTTAGGCGCTGTGCTTATGCAGAACAAGAGGCCCATCGCTTTCTTTAGCCATGCTCTGACAGCACGGGAGCAACTGAAACCAGCTTATGAAAGAGAACTGATGGCTATCGTGATGGCAGTGAGAAAGTGGAAACACTATCTACTTGGTAGAAAGTTTCATGTTCACACAGATCAGCGGAGCTTGAAGTTTTTGTTGGAGCAAAAAGAGGTAAATTTGGAGTATCAAAAGTGGTTAACAAAGCTATTGGGATTTGACTTTGACATCTTCTATAAACCGGGACCGGAAAACAAGGCAGCAGATGGCTTGTCTCGGAGTATGTCTGTCTCTTCACTGTTACTATCATTGACAGTTCCAACAGTTTTACAATGGGAAGATTTGTATAAGGAAATACAAGACGATACGAAGTTAAGCACAATGATCTTGCAGATTCAGAAAGGAGAATTGCACTCTAAGAAGTATACGGTGATCGAAGGGCGATTGTGGTCAAAGAAAAGATTGGTGATTCCTAAGACTTCAAAATTCATTTCAGTGATATTGCGAGAGGCTCATGACAGTAAATTCGGTGGTCATTCAGGTGTTTTGAAAACTTTGAAGAGAGTTCAGTGTTCGTTTTATTGGAGTGGAATGTACAAGCAGTGCGAGGAGTATGTGGCGGCTTGTGGTATTTGCCAAACACATAAACATTCAACTCTCTCTCGGCGGTTTGCTTCAACCATTACCGATTCCAGAGATGATTTGGGAAGACATCAACATGGACTTCATTGAGGGGCTTCCGGGGTCGAATGGTTATAACAGCATATTGGTGGTGATCGATCGTTTAAGCAAATTTGCTCATTTCATCAGCCTTAAACACCCGTTCTCTGCACTGGATGTAGCCAAGAAGTTCGTGTCTGAGATCGTACGTTTACATGGTTTTCCGAAGAGCATCACGTCAGATAGAGACAGGATCTTTTTGAGTTCTTTTTGGACAGAGATTTTCCGTTTGGCTGGGACTAAGCTTCAGTATAGTACGGCATTTCACCCTCAGACGGATGGTCAATCTGAGGTGCTCAACCGTTGTTTGGAAACATATTTGAGATGTTTCGTCTTCTCACCCTCGGACTTGGCACAGTTATTTGGCATGGGCAGAACTATGGTATAACACGACGTTTCACAAGTCGATTCAGACAACTCCGTTCAAAGTGGTCTATGGCCGTGATCCTCCTCCTATCCTGCGTTTTGAACAGGGTTCTACAACGAACTTTGAGCTAAATGGCGTTATTGGAAAGGGATGAGGTATTGATCAGTTTAAAACAAACACTTACTGCGTGCTCGGAGATAATGAAGAATCAAGCCGATAAGTCAAGGAGAGATGTTCAGTTGGCGGTTGGTGACATGGTATTTCTCAAGCTACAACCCTATCGTCAGAAGACTGTGGCTCATAGAGTTTGTCAGAAACTTGCTGCGAAATTCTATGGCCCATACAAAGTGTTGGAGCGCATTGGAAACACAGCTTATAAGTTACAATTACCTCCAGCTGCAAAGATCCATCCTGTGTTCCATATTTCCCAATTGAAGTTAGCCTTGGGTTCGCAGGAGCAATGTGATGCGTTACCACCCGGGAGTATCACAGAGGCTGAAGAACCGATTAGTCCAGAAGATATATTGGAGAAGCGTTATGATGCAAAGGGTGAACTGAGTTATTGGTTAAGTGGGTCGGGAAATCCTCATTGGAAAATTCATGGTTGTATTATCAGGATTTCATCACTCATTTTCCTGATTACCAGCTTGAGGGCAAGCTGGATTTCGTTGGGGGAAGTATTGATAGGTACCGAAAGGCATATTACCGTAAGAGGAGGGGTAAAGTAGCAAAGGAAGAGAGTGAGGAAGTAAGAGAAGAGGAGGGAACAGAAGAAGAATAAAGGAAACCTTTGGATTGAAAGAGAGTATTTGCAGTTATTCATTTCATACCGCTAGGCGATATTAAATAAGGAGTATAGTGTTCATTGGAAAGGTATGCTTTTGTATGTGATTGTAGAGAGCGATATGAGTCCTCTGTTTCCAGTCGCTATGAGACTGTCGATGATGATGAACTTCGTGATGAGAGTGATTCATTGTTGAGATACAAAGCTGTAAACACTTCTTCTTTCTTATTCAATACACGAGTTTGGGGATTTACAAGTAATAGATAACTTCAGTCTATCAGTTACTCTAGCAGTTCTGAACTGTTTCATACAACTCTTAAACCGACCAAACAGTGGTGGTTCCTAGAAACAGAGCTTGAGCTGTTGTTTGTGGTTCCTAGAAACAGATTTTCAGCTGTTGTAGAATAAGTTCATGTCCTCTTGTTTCTCACGCACCTTCATGTCTGAGCAAAACAATACTTAGAGATATCCAGCAGTTCAAATTCTATGCATAATCTGACCAATATCAAAGCAGCTAAACGTAACCGTGGGGAAGTAGAAAAGCACCCAGAAACTCATTCTTAGCCTTGAAGTCAGGCGCAATAAAGAAGGTATCATCCAATAATAACCATCTTCTCTACCTTCCATTTGCTTGAAATCGTCTCTCACTCAGAATGTGGGAGGAAAACAAATTTTCTTTTACCAAATTTTCATTAAAAAAATGATAGCTTTCGTGCTTGACAATCAACGTTATTGCAGTATATAAAGCTTCTCAGGAATTCTGCAAACCTTGAAAAGCTAAGACAAGCAAGGGAAGCTATGAGTGTCATGTTTCCATTAAGTCCTTCTCTGTGGCTAGAATGAGCAAGGAATGAAGCATCTTTAGCTTCTAGGTGAATTAGTATTTGCTCTTCTTTGGTCTAATGCTCGTACTTTCGACTTTGAATTAGTATTTGCTCTTCTTAGTCTTTACTGTTACCGTAAATGAATCTGGAAATTTCCTAGTTTCCGTATGATCATGCTTAGATGAAATCCTGTTGGAACTTAAGGGAATAGATAATAATAATAAGTATATTTTTCCATCTGCATTGATTGGTAAATCTATTTTATGTCTTAGTGAAGCATGCCAGTATGGTGGATTAATATTCTTGATGCTCTTGTGTCTGGCAGGGACTGGCATATGTTGACTTTGTGGATGATGAGGACCTTGCAGCAGCTATAGCAAAGAACAGAAAGATGTTTCTTGGTAAGAAGATCAGTATAGAACGGTCAAATCCAAAGAAGGGTAAAAAGGGATTTCGCTCGGCGTGGAAATTGGGAGGAATCTGTTTCTCTTCTGGTTTTCCTCAAGTCCTGTGTTCATACTACATCTGGTCCAAAGAATTCTAACCTTGGTATGATTGCTTTCATAGAAGGTTCGAGGAATTCAAAGGACACATCTCGAGGTTCTGAATAGGCGAAAGCACCCTGGTCACTTCTCTTCTCATTCCCTTGGATATAGCTTTTCTTGTTCTACTTTATTAACGCACTCTAAAGCAAATCTTATATTGTAGACTGACAATATCGCATCTGCGACTCTATTTTGTGACAATTAAATCAAACACACATTTAAGTTATTGCAAGAGGACCTTGTTGTCAGTCTGTACCGGCATAACTTGCATTGTCATGTCACTAGTGGTAGATAAAGCATGTGGGGCCTCTGCAAGATTTTGATAAATTAAATTGTCACAGGATTCAACGGTTACAAACTATTCTCCTTTTGAGTTAAAAGCAGTGACCAGATCCATAAGGCTTGAGCAGTACCCAATGAAGGTTATGAAAGCAATGAAGAAGCTCAGGTTTTGGTCATGAAAGAAGAGGAAACTTAAGCAAGCTTCCCCATCTTCTCAGGCTCAGCAATGCTCTTGTGAATACTCAGCGGTTTCACCTCCTCTGCCATTTTGGTTCAATGAAACATTGAAACTCAAGAGTGTTTGTGCGCCAGAGGCATCAGCATCTCCTTGAACTACTCAATTGCCTCACAAACAAGAAGAACCCATCGTCCAGATAAAACCATGGTCTCAAGTGTCTGATCTTCGCAGCTCTCGGTCTTACTCTAATCAGCAGTGCGTGGTCCCGAATCCAGCTTTTGGTGTCCCCATTGTAGTTGCAGTTCCAGCCAAAAGATTACTGGGAACATTCGGTTGTGTTATCGGGTTAAGTTCAAATGTAGTTCGTTGTCTCTTCCCCTGTTTTAGTACTTAAGAAACCTGTTTGCGAGCATAATTTAAAACGTTATATTCCTATTACCTTCGTCACTAGTGTTTTCACCCTTCTTGAATCATATGATTGTTTCAAATGAAATTTGTATATGCGTCTTAAAACAGTCCTGCTACTTTCATATAGAAATTAAAGTCAAAATAACTTTCAACTCGTGTCTAAGCCAAAAAATACCCCAACTTTTAAATGTTGACCATTTTAACTCTTATTTTTTATTGACTCGACCATTTTAAAAACTCGGAAAGTCAATTATTAAACCATAAACGTCTGTTAACTTATTAAACGACGTCATTTTAAATTACTTAAAAATTCTTCTTCGACACTAATACCATTATTCTCGGCCTCATTATCATTCTTATTAGTCTCATTATCATCTTCATTGCCTTCTTCACCGATTTGATTCTGTTGTTCAATCGTAACTTCCCTAGCACTTTTAACTTAAGATCTCTTACTACGACGAACCCGAAGTAACTCCATCATCATAGCCATCCTTTGCATTATCAATAGCTCTGGGTTTTGAAGATTAGAAGATTGAGAGATTAAAGAATTAATTAGAAAATTTAACTTTCGCGAAAGAGTAGATGATTTAAATGCTTATAGATGTAAAACAACATCATTTAATTAATGTTTAATCAATTTTTAAAACGACATCGTTTATCGAGTTAACAGATGTTTACGGGTTTAACAGTTGACTTTTTTAGATTTCTAAAATGGTATAATTAACAAAAAATGAGAGTTAAAATAACCAATATTTGAAAGTTGTAGTATTTTTTCATTTAAAAGTTCAAGATTTGTATGGTTGTTTTCTCCTTTCATATATATGGTCGATAAGGACATTGAGTTAATTTGTACACTTGTATAGAAAATAAAAAAAGTCGGTAGTGACAACAGTAAAGGTTCAATAAATGTCACCAACTAAAAATCTACAAAACCAAAATATTATTATAGAAAAAATAATTAATCGTATCTACTTGAGCTTAATGATCAACTAGGTAGTTGTCCACAAATTCGCGAATATAAGTATTGTAAGAAAATATTATTATAGAAAAAATAATTAATCGTATCTACTTGAGCTTAATGATCAACTAGGTAGTTGTCCACAAATTAGCGAATATAAGTATTGTAAGAAAATATTATTATAGAAAAAATAATTAATCGTATCTACTTGAGCTTAATGATCAACTAGGTAGTTGTCCACAAATTAGCGAATATAAGTATTGTAAGAAAATATTATTATAGAAAAAATAATTAATCGTATCTACTTGAGCTTAATGATCAACTAGGTAGTTGTCCACAAATTAGCGAATATAAGTATTGTAAGAAAATATTATTATAGAAAAAATAATTAATCGTATCTACTTGAGCTTAATGATCAACTAGGTAGTTGTCCACAAATTAGCGAATATAAGTATTGTAAGAAAATATTATTATAGAAAAAATAATTAATCGTATCTACTTGAGCTTAATGATCAACTAGGTAGTTGTCCACAAATTAGCGAATATAAGTATTGTAAGAAAATATTATTATAGAAAAAATAATTAATCGTATCTACTTGAGCTTAATGATCAACTAGGTAGTTGTCCACAAATTAGCGAATATAAGTATTGTAAGAAAATATTATTATAGAAAAAATAATTAATCGTATCTACTTGAGCTTAATGATCAACTAGGTAGTTGTCCACAAATTAGCGAATATAAGTATTGTAAGAAAATATTATTATAGAAAAAATAATTAATCGTATCTACTTGAGCTTAATGATCAACTAGGTAGTTGTCCACAAATTAGCGAATATAAGTATTGTAAGAAAATATTATTATAGAAAAAATAATTAATCGTATCTACTTGAGCTTAATGATCAACTAGGTAGTTGTCCACAAATTAGCGAATATAAGTATTGTAAGAAAATATTATTATAGAAAAAATAATTAATCGTATCTACTTGAGCTTAATGATCAACTAGGTAGTTGTCCACAAATTAGCGAATATAAGTATTGTAAGAAAATATTATTATAGAAAAAATAATTAATCGTATCTACTTGAGCTTAATGATCAACTAGGTAGTTGTCCACAAATTAGCGAATATAAGTATTGTAAGAAAATATTATTATAGAAAAAATAATTAATCGTATCTACTTGAGCTTAATGATCAACTAGGTAGTTGTCCACAAATTAGCGAATATAAGTATTGTAAGAAAATATTATTATAGAAAAAATAATTAATCGTATCTACTTGAGCTTAATGATCAACTAGGTAGTTGTCCACAAATTAGCGAATATAAGTATTGTAAGAAAATATTATTATATATACAATCTCATATAGTTTGAAACATTAAAATATAATTTTAACTTAAAATAGTTTGAAAATCAGTAGTAAAGTTTCTATAAGTTTGATGTAAAAATAATTAATGAATATTGGTTAGCTCCATCACCAACAGCCCATCCCGCATTCTCTAATATGATATCTCTGCCTACCAAGATCCCACGCCATCCATGAGATGGAGCACCGCTAACCGACATGTCGAAAGTCACCGGTGGGGCAGTATTTGCCGAGAAGGATTCTTCCAAGAAGGCTCTCAGGATTTCGAATAATTCTCCAGCTGAGCTTAGCTAAGAATGCATCATTGATGCTCTGAATATCTCTGAAGTCTAATCCGCCCTGCTCCTTCGGGAGGATCAATTTTGTCCATGCAATCCAAGCGATCTTATTACTACCGCTGCTGTTATCCCACCAGAATCGGGTTAGGGCGGACTGGATTTGCTGGCAAAGGGAAACCGGGAGCTGAAAACAGGTCATGGCAAATGACGGGATTGGGGAGAGAACACTTCTAAGCATCGTCATCTTCCTGGCGGTTGATAGAAATCTGTTGGACCAGCCGGCTGCTTTTTGCTTGATCCTGTCAACAATTGATCTTCCTACCGAAGAGTTCTGGCAGTCTCAAGTATTTGTCCGTTCCACCTTCATTTTGTACCGAGAGAATATCCTTGACTGTATCTTTGAGCAGCGATGGGGTTCTTTTGGAGAATGTGATGGAGGATTTGTCGGTGTTGATGCATTGCCCGGATGCTTCTTCATACTGAGTTAAGATCCTTTTCAGGGCCTCGCTACTTTCTTTGCTTGCTCTTATAAAGAACATGGTATCATCGGCAAATAGAAGGTGGTTTAGTCGGGGACTCCCCCGAGCTACACTAATTCCTTGTAGGGAACCCTCCGATTGCGCTCTGTTACATAAGCCCGAGAGAACCTCACTACACAAGATGAAGATGTATGGTGAGAGTGGATCTCCTTGACGGATTCCCCGACTCGGTGTGACTTTTCCTCTAGACGCGCCGTTAATGAGGAAAGAGTACGTAACAGTAGATATACATTGCATCACAAGAGCTATCCATTTCGGGTGAAAACCCAGCCGGCGCATCACACACTGAATGAACTCCCACTCTAGTCGATCGTAAGCTTTGCTCATATCGATTTTCACCGCCATAGTGCATCACTGTTCCGCGTCTGGCATCTTGAGATAATTGAGGACTTCATGCTTAATGAGAACATTATCCGAGATGGCCCGACCTGGTACGAAGGCGGACTGGTTTTCGGAAATGATTCCAGATAAGAGAGGTTGGAGTCGCTTCGTCATGATCTTCAAGATAATTTTATAGTACACATTGCACAACGCAATGGGTCTATACTCCGCTACTGTCTGTGGGCTTTGCACCTTTGGGATGAGCCGAATATGCGTGTCGTTGAGCTTTTTTCCTCTCCCAGTTTCAGAGACAAGAAGATACGTTCTTCACAACTGCTGTGAAAGTGAAAGGGTTGTCGCATCTACCGGAATGTTTTGTTGCAAATTGTGTTTATGTGATTGCAAACGCCTGAATGCTTTCAATAAGCATCTCTCACAAGTAAAGAACATACAAGGAAGTACACATCCTCTGAGAGGATTACTCTCCCCTCTCCCACTGTATCAATAAATAGATTGTCTAACCATTTGAGCAACAACCTGTTTAACTCTTTCTACTCGCTGTCAAACAGGAGCACAGGATATATGCTTTCGCATTCTCACTCTTTTCCTCGCGGGCAAAGGGAATTTAAAATATCCAAGTACCGTGATGAGGCAAGTTTTTTTTTCTTAATGATGATATAGATTCTCAACAGAGGAAACTGTCCATATACTCAATGTTTAATTTCATATATACATGTTTTAGGTAGCATATCCTCCCAAGACCAAACGTATGAGGAAAGCACCCCGGAAGGGTTTTCTCCCAAGACCATTACGTTTTACTAGACGTTGAAATTGTGTTTTACTAGAGTGAAGCTCGCTCTTATCTTCCTTTCTAGTCTATCATGTTTCCTTTTGCTTGTTTGACCCAATGCTTGTTTAAATTTAAACTAGGTAGATGCGTATAAATATATACTTTAGAAAATTTAGATGTGATGTTGTTAGGAGTGGTACAGATCGGGTATCCGGAGAATTTTGAGGTATCCGGATCCGGATCTTTATCCGGCGGATCCATGATTTTACTATCTTTATCCGGATCCGGGTTCTCGGATATCCGAGTGTCGGATATCCTTCTAAAAATTGTAATATCCGACGGATATCCGGATTTGGAACTTTAAAATAAATAAAAAAATAATATTAAAATATATAAAATATTAACAAAAATTTAAAAATAAAAATGTATACAATGTTTTTAATTATTTGTATATATGCTATTACAAATTTTATATATACTATTATAAAAATGAAATTATGATAAATAAAATTAGTTTTTATATATAGATATTACTATTTTAAAAATAGTTATTAATAAAAATCACGGATCCGAATATCCGGACTAAAAACTTTAGATATCCGAATCCAGATTCGGTTTTGACGGATCCAACATTTTACTATCCGGATCCGGATTCGGTCTCTCCAGATATCCAGATTTTTGGAGCGGATCCCGATCGGATCTCGGATCGAATCCGATCTCGGATAATAATTATGTTGTATCTAAATTTAAGAGATTGAATCTATTTTCAGCATTACTTTTTAAGGTGGTAGATATTTGTAAACGAAAGATGTATAAATACCTTTTGATTAGTTTAGAATTTTTTAAACTTATATTATTATTGAGTTTGGTTAGAAACAAATACATATCAATTTCAGATTATATATTGCATGTAACATTGTTTGTTCTGTTTGGCAATAAATAAAAATATCATTATAACAAAACAAGTGAAAAATTCATACAATGAAAAACACTATGCGTACTTTTCATAATGTTTTAAAGACATGTAGATACGATGAATCACACGTGGGAGAGTATCATTAAACTCAGGTACTTCAAAAGCTGACATCATCTTCACTTCACTATCACTTTCCACATCACTCAGTACCCTAAAGCCTCACTTATAAAAAACCTCTTCGTCTTCTCCACTCTCAAACAAACAAACAAAACAAGAATTCTTTTAGATCTGATCGTGCACGGAGACAAGACTCCATCACAATGTACGGACGAGACCCATGGGGTGGTCCTTTAGAGATCAATGCGGCTGACTCAATCACCGACGACGATCGCAGCCGTAATCTCCAAGAACTCGACCGTTCGGCTCTTCCTCGACCACTAGACGCAACGCAGCGGAGCTGGTTACTCGGACCACCCGTGAGGAAGAAGAAGAAGTACGTTGATCTCGGATGTATACTAGTCAGCCGCAAAATCTTTCTATGGACTCTTGGAACCCTTCTTGTTACCACCTTTCTCGCTGGATCCATAACTATGATCGTTAGACACGTGCCACACCACAAACATGAGAAGCCTCAACAAGACAACTACACTCTCGCTCTCAACAAGACACTCTTGTTCTTCAACGCTCAAAAATGTAAGCTCGAAACTTGTTAACATTCTGTTCTTACATAAACCCTCGAACTGATATATTAAGTGCCCGACAATTCATTTTTTTCTTCATGCCCTATACTCACTTGTGCTCTTGTTATTCATGTAAAATTTTTTTATAGTGTCTTACATACAACTAAAAATATCGCTTAAAATCATGATATGTCGGTTCCTTTTGTCTATGCCCCGGACCGGTCCTATATATGTATCTATGTTATGTCATGTCTCAAGACGACTGGTTACTTATTATGTTCCTTGCAGCTGGGAAACTTCCTAAGAAGAATAACGTGTCATGGAGAGGCAACTCCTGTATGAAAGATGTCGATGAAGGAGAATACCCTCCCAGAGATGTGGTTGGAGGCTACTACGATGCTGGAGATACAATCAAGTTCAGCTTCCCAATGTCATATGCAATGACCATGTTGAGCTGGAGTGTGATTGAATACAGTGCTAAGTACCAAGCTGCAGGAGAGCTTGACCATGTTAAAGAACTCATCAAATGGGGAACTGACTATTTTCTCAAGACCTTCAACAGTAGTGCTGATAAAATCACAGTGATGGTGGCACAGGTAAAAGATAAAAACATGTTTTGAAAGCCACTGGGGATATGCTAAACATTTTATGAAACGTTTGTATATTTTTCACAGGTTGGATCTGGGAACACCCGTGGAGGAAGTGTGGTGCATAATGACCATTACTGCTGGATGCGTCCTGAGGACATTGATTATGCAAGGCATGTGCATCCTTGTTACTCTAGGTGCTCGGATCTTGCTGCAGAGATGGCAGCTGCTTTGGCCTCTGCATCCATTGTATTCAAAGACAATAGAGACTACTCTAAGAAACTTGTTCACGGTGCTAAAACGCTTTATAAGTATGCAAACGCTGTTAAAGATAGTTATAATAGACCAGATAACGAGTTTTATAAGTCCAGCCTGTTTTGGGATGAGCTTCTATGGGGTGGTGCTTGGTTGTACTATGCCACTGGAAACATAACCTATCTTGATCATGTTACCAATCATGATATGGCGAGGCGTGCTGGTGCCTTCTGGGGTGGCCCTTATTATGGTGTTCCTAGCTGGGACAACAAGCTTCCCGGAGCTCAATTTTTCTGACGTAGTCCTGCGTACTTTTCATAACGTGGCAGAGTATCATTAAACTCAGGTACTTCAAAAGCTGACATCATCTTCACTTCACTATCACTTTCCACATCACTCAGTACCCTAAAGCCTCACTTATAAAAACCTCTTCGTCTTCCACTCTCAAACAAACAAAACAAGAATTCTTTTAGATCTGATCGTGCACGGAGACAAGACTCCATCACAATGTACGGACGAGACCCATGGGGTGGTCCTTAGAGATCAATGCGGCTGACTCAATCACCGACGACGATCGCAGCCGTAATCTCAAGAACTCGACCGTTCGGCTCTTCCTCGACCACTAGACGCAACGCAGCGGAGCTGGTTACTCGGACCACCCGTGAGGAAGAAGAAGTACGTTGATCTCGGATGTATACTAGTCAGCCGCAAAATCTTTCTATGGACTCTGGAACCCTTCTTGTTACCACCTTTCTCGCTGGATCCATAACTATGATCGTTAGACACGTGCCACACCACAAACATGAGAAGCCTCAACAAGACAACTACACTCTCGCTCTCAACAAGACACTCTTGTTCTTCAACGCTCAAAAATGTAAGCTCGAAACTTGTTAACATTCTGTTCTTACATAAACCCTCGAACTGATATATTAAGTGCCCGACAATTCATTTTTTTCTTCATGCCCTATACTCACTTGTGCTCTTGTTATTCATGTAAAATTTTTTTATAGTGTCTTACATACAACTAAAAATATCGCTTAAAATCATGATATGTCGGTTCCTTTTGTCTATGCCCCGGACCGGTCCTATATATGTATCTATGTTATGTCATGTCTCAAGACGACTGGTTACTTATTATGTTCCTTGCAGCTGGGAAACTTCCTAAGAAGAATAACGTGTCATGGAGAGGCAACTCCTGTATGAAAGATGTCGATGAAGGAGAATACCCTCCCAGAGATGTGGTTGGAGGCTACTACGATGCTGGAGATACAATCAAGTTCAGCTTCCCAATGTCATATGCGATGACCATGCTGAGCTGGAGTGTGATTGAATACAGTGCTAATTACGAAGCTGCAGGGGAGCTTGACCATGTTAAAGAACTCATCAAATGGGGAACTGATTATTTTCTCAAGACCTTCAACAGTAGTGCTGATAAAGTCGGCAGGATGGTGTCACAGGTAAAAAAAAAAAGATAATATGTTTCGAAAATACTAAACATTTTTTTGAAACGTTTGTGTGTGTTCACAGGTCGGGTATGGGGATAACCGTGGAGGAGGTGTGATGCAAAATGACCATTACTGCTGGATGCGTCCTGAGGACGTTGACTATCAAAGGCTTGCGCGTAGTTGTTACTCTGGCTGCTCAGATCTTGCTGCAGAGATGGCAGCTGCTCTGGCCTCTGCATCCATTGTTTTTAAAGACAACAGAGACTACTCTAAGAGGCTCGTTCACGGTGCTAAAACGCTTTATAACTTTGCAAACGCTGTTAAAAAAAGTTACAGTATACCTCGTAAAGAGTCTAGCGAGTTTTATAAGTCGAGCCTGTTTTGGGATGAGCTTCTATGGGGCGGGGCTTGGTTGTATTATGCTACTGGAAATATAACGTATCTTGATCAAGTTACCAACCATGATACGGCGAGGCATGCTGGTGCCTTCTGGGATGGTCCTTACTATGGTGTCCCTAGCTGGGACAACAAGCTTCCCGGAGCTCAGGTTAGTTCTCTAGTAATGTTATTTTAAGCTGACTCTTAAAACAACCTAATCTGCTTGGTTTCTGGATATAGTTGCTGTTGACACGGTTAAGGCTGTTTCTAAGCCCTGGATATCCATATGAAGACATCTTGAGAACCTTTCATAATCAAACAGGAGTAGTTATGTGCTCATACTTACCTTACTACAAAAAGTTTAAAAGAACCAAGGGTGAGTAAATAGTTAACTGTCTACACTTTTTAATTTTTGTGGACCTGTTGTGAAGAGCTATAACTTTGATATTATATCTATACAGGAGGTTTGATCATGTTGAATCATGGAGATCCACAGCCTCTTCAATATGCTGCAAATGCGGCTTTCTTAGCTGCGCTATTTAGTGACTATCTAGATGCTGCTGACACTCCTGGATGGTACTGTGGTCCGAAATTCTATTCTACTGATGTCCTACGGGACTTTGCAAGATCACAGGTATATAATATGCCTCCTCTATAGTATAAATGAAGCAACTAAATGACTTTATCTGATCATACTCTTTTGTGTGTTTTTTTTCTTGGCAGATTGATTACATACTCGGTAAAAACCCTCGGAAGATGAGTTATGTTGTAGGTTTTGGACAACGGTACCCGAAACACGTGCATCACAGAGGAGCTTCAATACCGAAAAGTGTGAAGAGAGAAAGCTGCAAAGGAGGATGGAAATGGAGAGACACTAGAAAGAATAATCCAAATACCATCGTAGGAGCAATGGTTGCTGGACCTGACAAGCATGACGGGTTCCACGACCTTCGTACTAACTACAACTATACAGAGCCAACCCTTGCAGGCAATGCTGGTCTGGTCGCAGCACTGGTGGCTTTGTCAGGAGAAAGAACGTTTGGAGCTATTGACAAGAACACTATGTTTTCTGCTGTGCCTCCTTTAACACCTGCCACGCCGCCTCCTCCAGCTCCTTGGACGCCTTAAAAAGAAAACTAAAAACCTTTGAGTGTAATAAGTTATCTAGTTTTGCCTGATTTAGACACAAGTGAATAATGTAGTTTCAATTGATAAAAAAATAATAATTTGGCTTATTGCATAAAGTTGTTGTCTGAGAAACCAAACACTGTTTTCTATGCTTTTAGGTACATCATGTGGATGGTACACATTAGTCCAGGGCATTTCGGTTTATGGTTTAAGTTGGATCCAGTTATTCGGGTTGAGATGTTTTAGACCAATTTAGGAACCTGTAACTTTTCTGATCCGATCCGTTCGGGTTTAGTTGGGTTCAGGTCAGTTTTCTATTTTTATGAAATCCTAAACAAAACAGAATTACATATGTGCAGGTTTTACTTTTACACAAAATATATTATTTGTCATCAGTGGTGGATCCAAAAATGCATTTCAGAGGTGTCAAAAATAATGTAAGGTGTCATCAGTGGGTTTCGAAAAAGAGTGGCATTTCAAAAGGCCTAACTGAATGAGCCAAAAAGCAGTTCTAGTTTCCGGCAAATAAGTTTTGAACCGTACTTGCTTGAAGCCACTTCATCCGATATGATCATAATTGAAGCCTGAGCAGGATTATCTCTTGTCCATCGCTCAAAATCTGAAAACTGTAATGGACAGTGGCGGATGTACAGCCAGCAAGGGTGGGGCATCTGCCCCCTATGGATTTTTGTTAAAAAAAGTTTGTCTTTACTATTTATAATAAATTTTAGAGAAATTGGATAAATTTGCCCCTCATAAATTTCTGAGGCGTATATCTTATTCTACCAACGTATCTGAAAACTCGCAGCGGGCCAGTATCTTCTGATGTTCTTCACAGTTTGTGCTGGTGAACAGAAGAAGAAATATAATAGATAGTACTAGTTTTTGTTTCTATCTTCTTTAAAACTAAGATGTATAACTAATTTCTTAGGTAAATAATTAAAATTTTGGGTATTTGGATACCTATTTAGTTCTCGGTTAGGTTTGGTTTCTTTATTTCCAAATCTGCACGTGATTGCGTGAAATAGAAGAAAGGTTTTGTGCTTTTTTACTGGTTAAAGGTAACCTACAAATTGCTCCGTCTCTCTATTCTTTGCCCTCAACTCCTTCTGCTTCTTATTCTCTGCTTTAAATAATAAACAATAAGAGTTTATCTCCATCTTGAGGTGCAGAAAATGGCAGAAGAGAGGTCGCTTGAATATACGCCCACATGGGTCGTAGCGTTTATCTGTTTCATCATCGTTCTCTTATCTCTTCTAGCCGAACGTGGTCTTCATCATCTTGGAAAGGTATACATACATCCACTGTCTACCTTGTAACATGCTCTTCTTCTAACAACTCTCCATTGTCTCGGTCCCAGTGTCTGAAGCGTAGGCGACAAGATGCCTTGTTCGAGGCCTTGCAGAAACTTAAAGAAGGTTAGCTTCTTCCTTCAGTTTTCCTCTGCGCTATCTAACTTGTTGATCTGACCAAATTTGATGTCTTCGTGCAGAGCTGATGCTCCTGGGGTTTATCTCTTTAATGTTAACGGTGTCTCAGGCCGCCATAAGGCATATATGTGTCCCACGAGCTCTTGTTAGCAACATGTTCCCGTGTAAGAAGCCATTGGAGAAGCATCATGCTCCAGAATCATCTCATACGCTTAGCATCAGTGCAAGACATCTACTTTCCACAGGAGCAAGTCCAGACCATTGTGCTGCCAAGGCTCGTTTCTCTTAAAACTCCTATCTCACTGGATCCTTTTTCTGTTAACCATCTCTTGTTACTATGATTTTCAGGGGCAGGTTCCGTTAGTATCTGTGGAAGCGTTGCATCAACTCCATATCTTCATCTTCGTGCTAGCGGTTTTTCACGTCATCTTTTGTGCCTCAACCATGGTTCTTGGAGGAGCCAGGGTAATGTAACTTGCTTTTATAGCAAAAAGCAAAAGAACCTTGGAACTTTCAAATAAATAAAAAATAATAATTTGGCTTATTGCATAAAGTTGTTGTCTGAGAAACCAAACACTGTTTTCTATGCTTTTAGGTACATCATGTGGATGGTACACATTAGTCCAGGGCATTTCGGTTTATGGTTTAAGTTGGATCCAGTTATTCGGGTTGAGATGTTTTAGACCAATTTAGGAACCTGTAACTTTTCTGATCCGATCCGTTCGGGTTTAGTTGGGTTCAGGTCAGTTTTCTATTTTTATGAAATCCTAAACAAAACAGAATTACATATGTGCAGGTTTTACTTTTACACAAAATATATTATTTGTCATCAGTGGTGGATCCAAAAATGCATTTCAGAGGTGTCAAAAATAATGTAAGGTGTCATCAGTGGGTTTCGAAAAAGAGTGGCATTTCAAAAGGCCTAACTGAATGAGCCAAAAAGCAGTTCTAGTTTCCGGCAAATAAGTTTTGAACCGTACTTGCTTGAAGCCACTTCATCCGATATGATCATAATTGAAGCCTGAGCAGGATTATCTCTTGTCCATCGCTCAAAATCTGAAAACTGTAATGGACAGTGGCGGATGTACAGCCAGCAAGGGTGGGGCATCTGCCCCCTATGGATTTTTGTTAAAAAAAGTTTGTCTTTACTATTTATAATAAATTTTAGAGAAATTGGATAAATTTGCCCCTCATAAATTTCTGAGGCGTATATCTTATTCTACCAACGTATCTGAAAACTCGCAGCGGGCCAGTATCTTCTGATGTTCTTCACAGTTTGTGCTGGTGAACAGAAGAAGAAATATAATAGATAGTACTAGTTTTTGTTTCTATCTTCTTTAAAACTAAGATGTATAACTAATTTCTTAGGTAAATAATTAAAATTTTGGGTATTTGGATACCTATTTAGTTCTCGGTTAGGTTTGGTTTCTTTATTTCCAAATCTGCACGTGATTGCGTGAAATAGAAGAAAGGTTTTGTGCTTTTTACTGGTTAAAGGTAACCTACAAATTGCTCCGTCTCTATTCTTTGCCCTCAACTCCTTCTGCTTCTTATTCTCTGCTTTAAATAATAAACAATAAGAGTTTATCTCCATCTTGAGGTGCAGAAAATGGCAGAAGAGAGGTCGCTTGAATATACGCCCACATGGGTCGTAGCGTTTATCTGTTTCATCATCGTTCTCTTATCACTTCTCGCTGAACGTGGTCTTCATCATCTTGGAAAGGTATACATACATCCACTGTCTACCTTGTAACATGCTCTCTTCTTCTAACAACTCTCCATTGTCTCGGTCCCAGTGTCTGAAGCGTAGGCGACAAGATGCCTTGTTCGAGGCCTTGCAGAAACTTAAAGAAGGTTAGCTTCTTCCTTCAGTTTTCCTCTGCGCTATCTAACTTGTTGATCTGACCAAATTTGATGTCTTCGTGCAGAGCTGATGCTCCTGGGGTTTATCTCTTTAATGTTAACGGTGTCTCAGGCCGCCATAAGGCATATATGTGTCCCACGAGCTCTTGTTAGCAACATGTTCCCGTGTAAGAAGCCATTGGAGAAGCATCATGCTCCAGAATCATCTCATACGCTTAGCATCAGTGCAAGACATCTACTTTCCACAGGAGCAAGTCCAGACCATTGTGCTGCCAAGGCTCGTTTCTCTTAAAACTCCTATCTCACTGGATCCTTTTTCTGTTAACCATCTCTTGTTACTATGATTTTCAGGGGCAGGTTCCGTTAGTATCTGTGGAAGCATTGCATCAACTCCATATCTTCATCTTCGTGCTAGCGGTTTTTCACGTCATCTTTTGTGCCTCAACCATGGTTCTTGGAGGAGCCAGGGTAATGTAACTTGCTTTTATAGCAAAAAGCAAAAGAACCTTGGAACTTTCATGTTATAAATTTTTTTTTTAAAGAACCTTGGAACTTTCATGTTATAAATTTTTTTTTTAAAGAACCTTGGAACTTTCATGTTATAAATTTTTTTTTTAAAGAACCTTGGAACTTTCATGTTATAAATTTTTTTTTTAAAGAACCTTGGAACTTTCATGTTATAAATTTTTTTTTTAAAGAACCTTGGAACTTTCATGTTATAAATTTTTTTTTTAAAGAACCTTGGAACTTTCATGTTATAAATTTTTTTTTTAAAGAACCTTGGAACTTTCATGTTATAAATTTTTTTTTTAAAGAACCTTGGAACTTTCATGTTATAAATTTTTTTTTTTTAAAGAACCTTGGAACTTTCTATTGAGAAGTTGTTTTACTTTCCTCTGATTACGTTATTTGATTTGAAACGACATGTAGATACAACAATGGAAGCATTGGGAGGGTAGGTTCAAGAAACATCCTTCTCAAAAGGTGAGATTCAACAATTGATGTGATTTTTTGTGTGTGTTTTAAACACCAAGTAAATAGGTATTAACATGTTGCAGAAGCAGTAAAGCGTGGTCATGCTCAGGCTCATCCTCATGCTCATGCCCTTCACGAGTTATTCAACGCAAATCACGAGTTCTTTGCGATGCATGCTGGAGGATTCTGGAGAAGATCTGTTGTCATCAGCTGGCTTGTGAGTTATATATGTATAATAATGCCAAAACAGAATTGTCACACATAAAACATATTTTCCACCAATATATGGATAAAACTGTCACACATAAAACATATTTTCCACCAATATATGGATAAAACTGTCACACATAAAACATATTTTCCACCAATATATGGATAAAACTGTCACACATAAAACATATTTTCCACCAATATATGGATAAAACTGTCACACATAAAACATATTTTCCACCAATATATGGATAAAACTGTCACACATAAAACATATTTTCCACCAATTAAGATCTTATTTGATTTCTGATGAGATTAGCCAACGTGTTCTGTTTGTGCAGAGATCATTCTTCAAACAGTTTTATGGTTCTGTCACCAAATCAGAATATATAGCTCTACGACAAGGGTTCATCATGGTATCACTTTGCTATCTCTTTTTTTTCAACATGTTATTTCAGTTTTACCAAGTCTTTAATGTAACAATAAACTCTTTGCAGACTCATTGTCCCACAAACCCATCATTTAATTTTCACAAGTACATGCTAAGAACACTGGAGATAGACTTCAAGAAAGTTGTGAGCATAAGGTAAAAAGAATCAGTTAGCTACCTAATTGCTTCATTCATCAGTTTTGTCTAACACCATTTTTTATTTATTTATCATGTATTGTAAAGCTGGTATCTGTGGCTATTTGTCGTGGTCTTTCTGCTGCTGAATGTAGGAGGATGGAATACTTACTTCTGGTTGTCTTTCTTGCCTTTGATCGTAAGTTCATTTTATTTGTAATCAACCAGTTTAATTGCGCTATTTTATCTTTTTAATGCTTACTAATTAAAAGTGTTTTAAAACACTAAAAAATGCACTCTTACTAATGGTAGGTGCCAAACTGGAGAATATAATAAGTACCTTAGCTGTGGATGTTTGCGAGAAGAGAAACCGTGCAGAAGTAGCTGTCATCACACCTTCTGATGAACTCTTTTGGTTCCATAAGCCAGAGATTGTCCTCCAAATCATCCACTTCATTCTCTTCCAGAATTCATTTGAGATCGCTTTCTTCTTCTGGATTTTGGTACTTCATTTTCTTTTGGTCCTTTTTTTTTGAAACAATCGCAATCTTGTTTATGATTTCTCCATTGTATATTATCGTTAGTTCACGTACGGAATACGGTCGTGTATCATGGAGAGACTAGGCTTCCTTATTCCACGGCTCGTCATGGGGTAATAATAATACGTACTCTTTAAGTCCAAACCAATTAAGGGTTTCATCTTTTGGTTTTGATGTAATTGACTCTTTGTTCGTACAGAGTGTTAGTCCAAGTGCTTTGCAGTTACAGCACGTTACCACTATACGCTCTTGTCACACAGGTAAGTCATAAGTGCGTGCATTATAACCACATACATAGATATGTATATATATGCATAAACCAATTAACAAATCTTGAATCAACTGTTTTTTTTTAAAAGATGGGTAGCAAATTCAAGAAAGGGATATTCGACGATGTAGTACAGTCGACACTGGAAGTGTGGTTAGAAGATACAAGGAGCAGAGGAGACTCCACGAGCCAGGCTCACAGGTTGGAGATACAACCCACGACGCCTGAGGCTTTTAATGTCCAAGTCGATGAAGTCAGTGAATGTGAAAACCCCCAAGTCCAATAAGATCAGCACACATCATTCTCTATGTTATCCCTTAACTTGTTGTAACATTTCCACTAGATCGTGCTGCTATACGCTACTTTTAGAGCTCTCATCACAAAAATGTGTCTATCTGTTTGACACTCACTTGAACCCATCTTTTGACTAACCCCTCAAATAATGTTATTTTTAAACCTACAATTGTACTTTCTGTAGATTAACAAAGTAAAAGAAAATCAAATTTGAAAATTTATATATAGATATTATCCTTCAAATATTTATAATAAATTTTAGAGAAATTGGATAAATTTGCCCCTCATAAATTTCTGAGGCGTATATCTTATTCTACCAACGTATCTGAAAACTCGCAGCGGGCCAGTATCTTCTGATGTTCTTCACAGTTTGTGCTGGTGAACAGAAGAAGAAATATAATAGATAGTACTAGTTTTGTTTCTATCTTCTTTAAAACTAAGATGTATAACTAATTTCTTAGGTAAATAATTAAAATTTTGGATATTTGGATACCTATTTAGTTCTCGGTTAGGTTTGGTTTCTTTATTTCCAAATCTGCACGTGATTGCGTGAAACAGAAGAAAGGTTTCGTGCTTTTTACTGTTTGAAGGTAGCCTACACATTGCTCCTTCTCTCTATTCTTTGCCCTCAACTTCTTCCATTTCCTTATTCTCTGCTTTAAATAATAAACAATATGAGTTTGTCTCCATCTTAAGAGTAAAATGGCAGAAGAGAGGTCGCTTGAATATACACCCACATGGGTCGTAGCGTTTATCTGTTTCATCATCGTTCTCTTATCTCTTCTAGCCGAACGTGGTCTTCATCATCTTGGAAAGGTATACATACATCCACTGTCTACCTTGTAACATGCTCTTCTTTTAACAACTCTTCATTGTCTTTGTTCCAGTGTCTGAAGCGTAGGCGACAAGATGCCTTGTTTGAAGCCTTGCAGAAACTTAAAGAAGGTTAGTTTCTTCCTTCAGTTTTCCTCTGCGTTTTCAAACTTGATCTGACCAGATTTGATGTCTTCATGCAGAGCTGATGCTCCTGGGGTTTATCTCTTTAATGTTAACGGTGACTCAGGCCGCCATTAGGCATATCTGTGTCCCACCAGGTCTTGTTAGCAACATGTTCCCTTGTAAGAAGCCATTGGAGACGCATCATGCTCCAGAATCATCTCATACGCTTAGCATCAGTGCAAGACATCTACTTTCCACAGGAGCAAGTCCAGACCATTGTGCTGCCAAGGCTCGTTTCTCTTAAAACTCCTATCTCACTGGATCCTTTTTCTGTTAACCATCTCTTGTTACTATGATTTTCAGGGGCAGGTTCCTTTAGTATCCGTGGAAGCGTTGCATCAACTCCATATCTTCATCTTCGTGCTAGCGGTTTTCCACGTCATCTTCTGTGCCTCAACCATGGTTCTTGGAGGAGCCAGGGTAATGTAACTTGCTTTTATAGCAAAAAGCAAAAGAACCTTGGAACTTTCTATTGAGAAGTTGTTTTACTTTCCTCTGATTACGTTATTTGATTTGAAATTACATGTAGATACAACAATGGAAGCATTGGGAGGATAGGTTCAAGAAACATCCTTCTCAAAAAGGTGAGATTCAACAATTGATGTGATTTTTTTTTTTTAAAGAACCTTGGAACTTTCATGTTATAAATTTTTTTTTTAAAGAACCTTGGAACTTTCATGTTATAAATTTTTTTTTTAAAGAACCTTGGAACTTTCTATTGAGAAGTTGTTTTACTTTCCTCTGATTACGTTATTTGATTTGAAACGACATGTAGATACAACAATGGAAGCATTGGGAGGGTAGGTTCAAGAAACATCCTTCTCAAAAGGTGAGATTCAACAATTGATGTGATTTTTTTTGTGTGTTTTTTCTTGGCAGATTGATTACATACTCGGTAAAACCCTCGGAAGATGAGTTATGTTGTAGGTTTTGGACAACGGTACCCGAAACACGTGCATCACAGAGGAGCTTCAATACCGAAAAGTGTGAAGAGAGAAAGCTGCAAAGGAGGATGGAAATGGAGAGACACTAGAAAGAATAATCCAAATACCATCGTAGGAGCAATGGTTGCTGGACCTGACAAGCATGACGGGTTCCACGACCTTCGTACTAACTACAACTATACAGAGCCAACCCTTGCAGGCAATGCTGGTCTGGTCGCAGCACTGGTGGCTTTGTCAGGAGAAAGAACGTTTGGAGCTATTGACAAGAACACTATGTTTTCTGCTGTGCCTCCTTTAACACCTGCCACGCCGCCTCCTCCAGCTCCTTGGACGCCTTAAAAGAAAACTAAAACCTTTGAGTGTAATAAGTTATCTAGTTTTGCCTGATTTAGACACAAGTGAATAATGTAGTTTCAATTGATAAAAATAACACTTTCAAAAGTAAAATTCCATACAATTTAAAAAATAAAATTAAAAACTAACCGAGGGTGAGGAGAGCCTTTGATGGGTTTTTGACCATATTTTCTCCATGAAAACTCATCTGATGGAATATCAGCCATCTTGCTGCTTACCGCAGGAACTCTAATCACTCTTTTCACTTTAGATTTCCTGTTCATTTTAATTACCATTAATAAAACAGAACAAATGTTATTACCATTAATAAAACAGAACAAATGTTATTACCATTAATAAAACAGAACAAATGTTATTACCATTAATAAAACAGAACAAATGTTATTACCATTAATAAAACAGAACAAATGTTATTACCATTAATAAAACAGAACAAATGTTATTACCATTAATAAACCATAATTAATGTTTAAATAATCTCTAGATTTAGATCTGAATAAATAAACGATTAGTTTGGGATTTAAGTAAACCTTTTCTTGGTACAATGGCAACGGCCTGAGGGGTTGAACTACACTTTCTCTTCACCGAAGCCGATGATAACGGAGGCTTGCCCCTCGAACCCGAGAACTGAGACGATGGGTTAGTGAACTCGAATCCTGACGACATCTGGTTACTCTCAGTTTCACATCTATGAGAGGACATGAACGAGTTCGCCGCAGAGACTGGTGGGGACGGCGCGAAGTGTATAGTTGAAGGAGGTGGTTCTTGATGTGGTTTTCCGTTAGGAGTAACGGAGCCGGAGAAGAGGAACCGTTCTTCGTGTGAGCGTGGGCATGTGACAGAGGAGGACGTCGATGAATCGGAGTCGGACAGTAAACTCTAAACGCAGATCCACCGTACTTCTCTGTTTTCTGTCCGTTCAGCACGACGGTGGGTGTTGTTGTTGTTCTTGGCTTCTCCTCTGTCTTCACAACTACTTCTTCTGGTTTCGTCGTCGTCACGGGACCTCGTCTGAACCTAGCGTGTCCGGTTCTAGATCTACCGAGCAGAGAAATCACCTTCTTGAAACTGTTAACGGTGACGTCAGTCACCGCCGTTATCTCTGTTTGTTTCTCCTCAGTTGGTTGACGTTGACCGATCAGTTTAAGAAACTCTTCAACGCCGTGAATCCCAGCAGAAGCAGCTTCTTTCAAGGCGGTGTCTCCCTTTTCCGCAGGAAAGCCACCGTCTTCTTCTCGTTTGACTTTACCGCCACCGTAGCTGCTGCTGCTCATCATTAGCTCCACCGTCATATCTCACACCGCTCTACTTTCGCAAAGTCAAAACTAATATTCTTTTCTTCTCTCTTTGGAGTTGTTTTAAAGAAAGAAGGAATATTATGGTGATGATGATGAAGAGCACCGAGACCAAAGAGAGAAGAAATGAAAGGGCGAGTCAACTCAACTCAAATGTGGTTCTCTCTCTCTTTAAAGGAATTGAAGACAGTGCATCAGTCAAAAAGACTACCAATTATAGGGCTACACGTGTCTTCATTTTGTCAAGCGTTTTGACACTCTCAACGTCAATGATTTTGATAATGGGATTGGAACCAGCGGAGCTCAAAACAAAATATATTCGTTTCAGTTTTAATTTGTATTCAAAAAATCTAGATATTCGATGCAAATTAAAAAAAATGAAATATACTATTCGTATATAATAAACCAGTTTACTAACTTTTTTTCTTAACTTGTTTTCTTTTACTCAGATATCATATTATTCTGGTGATATTCGGTCAGACCAGTTAATAGTGATAGTGAAATAGATGCTTTTCTAATTATTTTATCAGCAAATAGTATATTATAAATTAATACTACTATCTAATTTGGACTAAGATGTTAAAAATACCAAATTAGACATGGAAATAAAGATAGAAAATTAGGGTTTAAATTCATTGAAAATACTTAAAACATTTAGAAAAACGAATAAACTTTATAAAATTTGCAGCTCTTACTAATGGTGGGTGCCAAACTGGAGAATATAATAAGTACCTTAGCTGTGGATGTTTGTGAGAAGCGAAACCGTGCAGAAGAAGCAGTCATCAAACCTTCTGATGAACTCTTTTGGTTCCATAAGCCAGAGATCGTTCTCCAAATCATCCACTTCATTCTCTTTCAGAATTCATTTGAGATCGCTTTCTTCTTCTGGATTTTGGTACTTCACTTTTCTTTTGCTACTTTGTTTGAAAACAATCGCAATCTTTGTTTATGATTTCTCCATTGTACTATCATTAGTTCACATACGGAATACGTTCGTGTATCATGGAGAGACTAGGCTTCCTTATTCCACGGCTCGTCATGGGGTAATAATAACACGTACTCTTTAAGTCCAAACCAATTAAGGGTTTCATCTTTTGGTTTGATGTAACTGATTCTTTGTTCGTACAGCGTGTTAGTTCAAGTGCTTTGCAGTTACAGCACATTACCATTATATGCTCTTGTTACACAGGTAAGTCATAAGTGCGTGCATTATAACCACATACATAGATATGTATATATATGCATAAACCAATTAACAAATCTTGAATCAACTGTTTTTTTTTAAAAGATGGGTAGCAAATTCAAGAAAGGGATATTCGACGATGTAGTACAGTCGACACTGGAAGTGTGGTTAGAAGATACAAGGAGCAGAGGAGACTCCACGAGCCAGGCTCACAGGTTGGAGATACAACCCACGACGCCTGAGGCTTTTAATGTCCAAGTCGATGAAGTCAGTGAATGTGAAAACCCCCAAGTCCAATAAGATCAGCACACATCATTCTCTATGTTATCCCTTAACTTGTTGTAACATTTCCACTAGATCGTGCTGCTATACGCTACTTTTAGAGCTCTCATCACAAAAATGTGTCTATCTGTTTGACACTCACTTGAACCCATCTTTTGACTAACCCCTCAAATAATGTTATTTTTAAACCTACAATTGTACTTTCTGTAGATTAACAAAGTAAAAGAAAATCAAATTTGAAAATTTATATATAGATATTATCCTTCAAATATTTATAATAAATTTTAGAGAAATTGGATAAATTTGCCCCTCATAAATTTCTGAGGCGTATATCTTATTCTACCAACGTATCTGAAAACTCGCAGCGGGCCAGTATCTTCTGATGTTCTTCACAGTTTGTGCTGGTGAACAGAAGAAGAAATATAATAGATAGTACTAGTTTTTGTTTCTATCTTCTTTAAAACTAAGATGTATAACTAATTTCTTAGGTAAATAATTAAAATTTTGGGTATTTGGATACCTATTTAGTTCTCGGTTAGGTTTGGTTTCTTTATTTCCAAATCTGCACGTGATTGCGTGAAATAGAAGAAAGGTTTTGTGCTTTTTTACTGGTTAAAGGTAACCTACAAATTGCTCCGTCTCTCTATTCTTTGCCCTCAACTCCTTCTGCTTCTTATTCTCTGCTTTAAATAATAAACAATAAGAGTTTATCTCCATCTTGAGGTGCAGAAAATGGCAGAAGAGAGGTCGCTTGAATATACGCCCACATGGGTCGTAGCGTTTATCTGTTTCATCATCGTTCTCTTATCACTTCTCGCTGAACGTGGTCTTCATCATCTTGGAAAGGTATACATACATCCACTGTCTACCTTGTAACATGCTCTCTTCTTCTAACAACTCTCCATTGTCTCGGTCCCAGTGTCTGAAGCGTAGGCGACAAGATGCCTTGTTCGAGGCCTTGCAGAAACTTAAAGAAGGTTAGCTTCTTCCTTCAGTTTTCCTCTGCGCTATCTAACTTGTTGATCTGACCAAATTTGATGTCTTCGTGCAGAGCTGATGCTCCTGGGGTTTATCTCTTTAATGTTAACGGTGTCTCAGGCCGCCATAAGGCATATATGTGTCCCACGAGCTCTTGTTAGCAACATGTTCCCGTGTAAGAAGCCATTGGAGAAGCATCATGCTCCAGAATCATCTCATACGCTTAGCATCAGTGCAAGACATCTACTTTCCACAGGAGCAAGTCCAGACCATTGTGCTGCCAAGGCTCGTTTCTCTTAAAACTCCTATCTCACTGGATCCTTTTTCTGTTAACCATCTCTTGTTACTATGATTTTCAGGGGCAGGTTCCGTTAGTATCTGTGGAAGCATTGCATCAACTCCATATCTTCATCTTCGTGCTAGCGGTTTTTCACGTCATCTTTTGTGCCTCAACCATGGTTCTTGGAGGAGCCAGGGTAATGTAACTTGCTTTTATAGCAAAAAAAGCAAAAAGAACCTTGGAACTTTCATGTTATAAATTTTTTTTTTTTTTTTAAAGAACCTTGGAACTTTCTATTGAGAAGTTGTTTTTACTTTCCTCTGATTACGTTATTTGATTTGAAACGACATGTAGATACAACAATGGAAGCATTGGGAGGGTAGGTTCAAGAAACATCCTTCTCAAAAAGGTGAGATTCAACAATTGATGTGATTTTTTTTGTGTGTGTTTTAAACACCAAGTAAATAGGTATTAACATGTTGCAGAAGCAGTAAAGCGTGGTCATGCTCAGGCTCATCCTCATGCTCATGCCCTTCACGAGTTATTCAACGCAAATCACGAGTTCTTTGCGATGCATGCTGGAGGATTCTGGAGAAGATCTGTTGTCATCAGCTGGCTTGTGAGTTATATATGTATAATAATGCCAAAACAGAATTGTCACACATAAAACATATTTTTCCACCAATATATGGATAAAACTGTCACACATAAAACATATTTTCCACCAATTAAGATCTTATTTTATTTCTGATGTGGTTAGCAAGCGTGTTCTGTTTGTGCAGAGATCATTCTTCAAACAGTTTTATGGTTCTGTCACCAAATCAGAATATATAGCTCTACGACAAGGGTTCATCATGGTATGGTATCACTTTACTATCTCTTTTTTTCCAACATGTTATTTAAGTTTTACCAAGTCTTTTATGTAATCAATAAATCTTTGCAGACACATTGCCCCACAAACCCATCATTTAATTTTCACAAGTACATGCTAAGAACACTGGAGATAGACTTCAAAAAAGTTGTGAGCATAAGGTAAAAAGAATCAGTTAGCTACCTAATTGCTTCATTCATCAGTTTTGTCTAACAATTTTTTATGTTGATGTGATCATATAATGTAAAAGCTGGTATCTATGGCTATTTGTCGTTGTCTTTCTGCTGCTGAATGTAGGAGGATGGAATACTTACTTCTGGTTGTCTTTCTTACCTTTGATCGTAAGTTCATTCTATAGGCAATCAATCAGTTTAATAGTGCTATTTTTAATGCTTACTTAAAAGTGTTTTGAAACTTTTATAAAAATTTGCAGCTCTTACTAATGGTGGGTGCCAAACTGGAGAATATAATAAGTACCTTAGCTGTGGATGTTTGTGAGAAGCGAAACCGTGCAGAAGAAGCAGTCATCAAACCTTCTGATGAACTCTTTTGGTTCCATAAGCCAGAGATCGTTCTCCAAATCATCCACTTCATTCTCTTTCAGAATTCATTTGAGATCGCTTTCTTCTTCTGGATTTTGGTACTTCACTTTTCTTTTGCTACTTTGTTTGAAAACAATCGCAATCTTTGTTTATGATTTCTCCATTGTACTATCATTAGTTCACATACGGAATACGTTCGTGTATCATGGAGAGACTAGGCTTCCTTATTCCACGGCTCGTCATGGGGTAATAATAACACGTACTCTTTAAGTCCAAACCAATTAAGGGTTTCATCTTTTGGTTTGATGTAACTGATTCTTTGTTCGTACAGCGTGTTAGTTCAAGTGCTTTGCAGTTACAGCACATTACCATTATATGCTCTTGTTACACAGGTAAGTCATAAGTGCGTGCATTATAACCACATACATAGATATGTATATATATGCATAAACCAATTAACAAATCTTGAATCAACTGTTTTTTTTTAAAAGATGGGTAGCAAATTCAAGAAAGGGATATTCGACGATGTAGTACAGTCGACACTGGAAGTATGGTTGCAAGATACAAGGAGCAAAGGCGACTCCACGAGCCAGTCTCGCAGGTTGGAGATACAACCCACGACTCCCGAGGCTTTTAACGTCCAAGTTAATGAAGTCACCGAATGTGAAAACCCCCAAGTACGATAAGATCAGCACACATCACTCTCTATGTTATCCCTTAACTTGTTATAACATCTCCACTAGAGATCGTTCTGCTATATGCTACTTTTAGAGCTCTCATCACTAGATTGTGTCTATCTGTTTGACACTCGCATGAACCCATCTTTTGACTAACCCCTCAAATAATGTTATTTTTAAACCTACAATTGTACTTTCTGTAGATTAACAAAGTAAAAGAAAATCAAATTTGAAAATTTATATATAGATATTATCCTTCAAATATTTATAATAAACAGAAAAGGACATTCACATGATTCGAGAGTTCCATCAAGAGTCAAGATCCACAACGTTCTTCTCTCGTCTCTATCTTTGCCCTCTATTTTCTCCATAATTAAAAAGCAAAATAAAGCAAAAAGCACGAATATAAAAAAAGTACAGTCTAGGGCCCACTCTGTCGTTGACTAATCTAGATTTTGCACAGACAGACACAACAACAGTTGGGTTCACTTCAAACTCAGATCTGACGGTTCAGATTGAACGCCGGCAACGACCGAGTTTAAAGAGTTTTGTCATGATGCGCCTCGAGCACCATAGCATGGTTGTGGTCTCCTTCGTACGTCACGATAAGCATCATCGCGTCGTCGGGTGCACGCTCCACGTGCTTACGCGCCGGACAACCTCTCATGCTGCTGCACTTGTAATAGCCCCTGGATAAAACCGAGTCCAGATCGAGTTTAGTTTAAACATAACAACGTGAGTCAACTCGGCTTTGTATTTTTCTACATTTTAAAAATTGTAGAAAACAAACAACAAGTCAAAAAGAGCGTGAACCCACTAGTACTAGACGACACGTTTGGTACAACCAATATAGAAAAATAAATAATAATATTAGTTTTATTATCAGGTAATATTTGACAATACACAAGTTGCCCAAAGATTGTTTCTTTTTTATTCCTTTGGTGACTATAAAAAGTCTGAAACTCAACATCTACAGCTTCAAACATGTAATCAGACATTTAACTAGTTATTTAAAGTTTTAAACGGTATTTATAAATTACAACACTATTAAATATAGATAGTTTAAGATATTAAATGTTATAATTTATAAATATATATTTGTTTATATATAATACAGTATGTTAATTATTAAAATTTGTAAATAATTAATTTTATATTACTTATTATTATAGTATAACAAAGTTTATGAGGTTTGGAAGGTAAACCACGTTTTTTGAAGAGTTAACTAGTTAGTAGTACTATGTACTTAGTACTATCTACTTTGTTGAGTTTAACGCCTATATACCCGTCTAAACAACAGTTTTAAACACGTTAAAAAAATTGATAAAAAATAACACTTTCAAAAGTAAAATTCCATACAATTTAAAAAATAAAATTAAAAACTAACCGAGGGTGAGGAGAGCCTTTGATGGGTTTTTGACCATATTTTCTCCATGAAAACTCATCTGATGGAATATCAGCCATCTTGCTGCTTACCGCAGGAACTCTAATCACTCTTTTCACTTTAGATTTCCTGTTCATTTTTAATTACCATTAATAAAACAGAACAAATGTTATTACCATTAATAAACCATAATTAATGTTTAAATAATCTCTAGATTTAGATCTGAATAAATAAACGATTAGTTTGGGATTTAAGTAAACCTTTTCTTGGTACAATGGCAACGCCCTGAGGGGGTTGAACTACACTTTCTCTTCAACGAAGCTGATGATAACGGAGGCTTGCCCCTCGAACCCGAGAACTGAGACGATGGGTTAGTGAACTCGAACCCTGACGACATCTGGTTACTCTCAGTTTCACATCTATGAGAGGACATGAACGAGTTCGCCGCAGAGACTGGTGGGGACGGCGCGAAGTGTATAGTTGAAGGAGGTGGTTCTTGATGTGGTTTTCCGTTAGGGAGTAACGGAGCCGGAGAAGAGGAACCGTTCTTCGTGTGAGCGTGGGCATGTGACAGAGGAGGACGTCGATGTATCGGAGTCGGACAGTAAACTCTAAACGCAGATCCACCGTGCTTCTCTGTTTTCTCTCTGTTCAACACGACGGTGGTTGTTGTTGTTGTTGTTGTTGTTCTTGGCTTCTCCTCTGTCTTCACAACTACTTCTTCTGGTTTCGTCGTCGTCACGGGACCTCGTCTGAACCTAGCGTGTCCGGTTCTAGATCTACCGAGCAGAGAAATCACCTTCTTGAAACTGTTAACGGCGACGTCAGTCACCGCCGTTATCTCTGTTTGTTTCTCCTCAGTTGGTTGACGTTGACCGATCAGTTTAAGAAACTCTTCAACGCCGTGAATCCCAGCAGAAGCAGCTTCTTTCAAGGCGGTGTCTCCCTTTTCCGCAGGAAAGCCACCGTCTTCTTCTCGTTTGACTTTACCGCCACCGTAGCTGCTGCTGCTCATCATTAGCTCCACCGTCATATCTCACACCGCTCTACTTTCGCAAAAGTCAAAACTAATATTCTTTTCTTCTCTCTTTGGAGTTGTTTTAAAGAAAGAAGGAATATTATGGTGATGATGATGAAGAGCACCGAGACCAAAGAGAGAAGAAATGAAAGGGCGAGTCAACTCAACTCAAATGTGGTTCTCTCTCTCTTTAAAGGAATTGAAGACAGTGCATCAGTCAAAAAGACTACCAATTATAGGGCTACACGTGTCTTCATTTTGTCAAGCGTTTTGACACTCTCAACGTCAATGATTTTGATAATGGGATTGGAACCAGCGGAGCTCAAAACAAAATATATTCGTTTCAGTTTTAATTTGTATTCAAAAAATCTAGATATTCGATGCAAATTAAAAAAAATGAAATATACTATTCGTATATAATAAACCAGTTTACTAACTTTTTTCTTAACTTGTTTTTCTTTTACTCAGATATCATATTATTATGGTGATATTCGGTCAGACCAGTTAATAGTGATAGTGAAATAGATGTTTTTCTAATTATTTTATCACCCAATAATAGATTATAAACTATTACTACTATCTAATTTGGACTAAGATATCAAAATATCAAATTAGAAATGGAAATTAAGATCTTCATTCATTTGAAATACTTAAAACATCTAGAAAATGATTAAACTTAAAATTGAAATATATTTTTTCCTAAGTGGTTAGATACAAGAATTTTACCTATTTGTAGTAATTCTAGATCATTTATGTTTTGAGTTTTGTTTCTACTTTCGTAATTACTTTTCCGTTCAAACCATAACGCTTCTGCAACTTTTATTTTCCGACTCGTGGATTGTGTAATTTTAAGATTCTATCTAAATTGTCTTTTTTCCGTTCAGATTATAACGCTTCCGGGATTTCGATCTTTTTGACTCGTGTATTGTGTAATTTACAGATTCTATTTTTCATTCTTCTATTATTTTTTTCCGTTCAGATTATAACGCTTTCGTGATTTATATCTTTTGGACCCGTGGATCGTACAACTTATCGGATTCTATCTTTTTTCATTAATAATTATTTTCCGTTCAAATTATAACGCTTCTGCAATTTCTAATTTTTCGACACGTGGATCGTACAATTTATCAGATTCTATATGGGATTGGGGCAAGGTGAAATCCACACCTCTTACATATTCTTCTTCTAGAAAAATAAACAGGAGAAGAACAAAAATAAGAGGGAGGGGACTCTACTCTTTGGGTCATCGTCAGATAAGAGAGAGAGGTCTAAAGCAATGGTTTGTCTGCCTATATCGAGTAATGGGCTTATTTACAGGCCCATTAAGTGTTTTATAGAGTCCAGGAAAAAGCGGCGCTTTGCATAAGGAGCCTGGAGCCACTTGGGCGAAGGGGATAAGCGTTAACCGTAACAGCCAGGTCAGCATCGACAGCAGTTAGGTGTTGAGAAGTCCTGTTACTGTCGGACCCGCTGTGTCGCAATAAAAAGCCGAAGAGTCTAGCACGAATATGCTTTCTTCTTCTCTTTCATTTATTCCTTTCTTCCTTCATTAGATCCTAAGTATCTCTGCTTTACTCTTTTGAGTCATCGGATCATGGAGTTTTTCCTGGAGATGCTTCTCACGGCGGTTGTGGCTGTTCTGTTTTCTTTCCTCGTGGCTAAGCTCGTGTCAGTTCCAATGGCCGGGAGCAGCGGTGGAGTAGTAAACGATCAGGCCGAGGAAAACGAGATCGGCGTTGTTGCGGTGGAGGAGGAGCTTTGTTCTGGTTTGAAAATGGATGCTCCGGTGGTCCAGAGCCAGAGGAGACTCGGAGTTGTTGTTGTTGATGAGAATGTGGAGCGTGTTGATCGGTTTGGAAGCGAAGCTGATCGAGTTGTTGATGAATTCGAGGAAGCGGGTGAAGGCGAAGACTTGGTGGTTACATCTGATGAGTCATCGGCGGCTGTCTCGCCGGAAAATGTGATAGCAGAGGAGATGATGGCTCGTGGAGAAGATAAACAGAGAGACGCGGCGGAAGAGTTTAATGTTCGGACGGTGGGAGCTGAGTCCACTGCTTCTGTCTCGTTGGAAAACGTGAGAGCAGAGGAAATAATGATTGGTGGAGAAGAGCTGAGAAGTGAAGAAGACGTAATAAGTGGAGAAGTCGTAGTCGCAGAACCTGAGGATGTTAGAGTTGAAGAAAGTAATACAGTGGAGGAGTGTGAGCATAAGATGGAGTTGTACGGTTTGTACAAGATCGCCACTGAAGGATCATGCCGAGAGACACAGCCTATGGCCATCATGGTCTCTGCTCGTGCTAAATGGTACCATTCTTCTCCCATGTTTTCATAGTTATAGCTCATTACCATTATATGCTCTTGTTACACAGGTAAGTCATAAGTGCGTGCATTATAACCACATACATAGATATGTATATATATGCATAAACCAATTAACAAATCTTGAATCAACTGTTTTTTAAAAGATGGGTAGCAAATTCAAGAAAGGGATATTCGACGATGTAGTACAGTCGACACTGGAAGTGTGGTTAGAAGATACAAGGAGCAGAGGAGACTCCACGAGCCAGGCTCACAGGTTGGAGATACAACCCACGACGCCTGAGGCTTTTAATGTCCAAGTCGATGAAGTCAGTGAATGTGAAAACCCCCAAGTCCAATAAGATCAGCACACATCATTCTCTATGTTATCCCTTAACTTGTTGTAACATTTCCACTAGATCGTGCTGCTATACGCTACTTTTAGAGCTCTCATCACAAAAATGTGTCTATCTGTTTGACACTCACTTGAACCCATCTTTTGACTAACCCCTCAAATAATGTTATTTTTAAACCTACAATTGTACTTTCTGTAGATTAACAAAGTAAAAGAAAATCAAATTTGAAAATTTATATATAGATATTATCCTTCAAATATTTATAATAAACGGAAAAGGACTTTCACATGATTCAAGTTCCATCAAGAGTCAAGATCCACAACGTTCTTCTCTCGTCTCTACTTTGCCCTCTATTTTCTCCACATATTAAAAAGCAAAATAAAGCATAAAGCAAGAATATAAAAAAGTACAGTTTAGGGCCCACTCTGTCGTTGACTAATCTAGATTGTGCACAGACAGACACAACAACAGTTGGGTTCACTTCAAACTCAGATCTAACGGTTCAGATTCCACGCCGGCAACGACCGAGTTTAAAGAGTTTTTTCATGAGGCGTCTGGAGCACCATAGCATGGTTGTGGTCTCCTTCGTACGTCACGATAAGCATCATCGCGTCATCGGGTGCACGCTCCACGTGCTTACGCGCCGGGCAACCTCTCATGCTGCTGCACTTGTAATAGCCCCTGAATAAAACCGAGTCCAGATCGAGTTTAGTTTAAACATATTAACATGAGTCAACTCGGTTTTGTATTTTTATACGTTTCTAAAAAAATGTCGAAAACAAACAACAAGTCAAAAAGAGCGTGAATCCACCAGTACTAGACGACACGTTTGGTACAACCAATATAGAAAAAAATACAAATAATATTAGTTTTATTATCAGGTAATATTTGACAAATACACAAGTTGCCCAAGGATTGTTTCTTTTTTTATTTATTTGGTGATTATAAAAAGTCCGAAACTCAACATCTACAGCTTCAAACATGTAATCAGACATTTAACTAGTTATTTAAAGTTTTAAACGGTATTTATAAATTACAACACTATTAAATATAGATAGTTTAAGATATTAAATGTTATAATTTATAAATATATATTTGTTTATATATAATACAGTATGTTAATTATTAAAATTTGTAAATAATTAATTTTATATTACTTATTATTATAGTATAACAAAGTTTATGAGGTTTGGAAGGTAAACCACGTTTTTTGAAGAGTTAACTAGTTAGTAGTACTATGTACTTAGTACTATCTACTTTGTTGAGTTTAACGCCTATATACCCGTCTAAACAACAGTTTTAAACACGTTAAAAAATTGATAAAAAATAATAATTTGGCTTATTGCATAAAGTTGTTGTCTGAGAAACCAAACACTGTTTTCTATGCTTTTAGGTACATCATGTGGATGGTACACATTAGTCCAGGGCATTTCGGTTTATGGTTTAAGTTGGATCCAGTTATTCGGGTTGAGATGTTTTAGACCAATTTAGGAACCTGTAACTTTTCTGATCCGATCCGTTCGGGTTTAGTTGGGTTCAGGTCAGTTTTCTATTTTATGAAATCCTAAACAAAACAGAATTACATATGTGCAGGTTTTACTTTTACACAAAATATATTATTTGTCATCAGTGGTGGATCCAAAATGCATTTCAGAGGTGTCAAAAATAATGTAAGGTGTCATCAGTGGGTTTCGAAAAAGAGTGGCATTTCAAAAGGCCTAACTGAATGAGCCAAAAGCAGTTCTAGTTTCCGGCAAATAAGTTTTGAACCGTACTTGCTTGAAGCCACTTCATCCGATATGATCATAATTGAAGCCTGAGCAGGATTATCTCTTGTCCATCGCTCAAAATCTGAAAACTGTAATGGACAGTGGCGGATGTACAGCCAGCAAGGGTGGGGCATCTGCCCCTATGGATTCTGATCGATCAGTTTAAGAAACTCTTCGACGCCGTGTATCCCTTCGGACGCAGCTTCTTTGAGGGCGGTGTCTTCCTTCCCCGCAGAGAAGCCACCGTCTTCTTCTCGTTTGACTCTACCGGCACCGTAGCTGCTGCTCATCATTAGCTCCACCGTCATATCTCACACCAGTCTAGACCCTTGAAAAGTCAAAACTATATTCTTTTCTTCTCTCTTTGGAGTTTGTTTAAAGAAGGAAGGTGATGATGAAGAGCACCGAGGACTAAAAGGAGAAAAGAAATGAAAGGGCGAGTCAACTCAACTCAAATGTGGTTCTCTCTCTCTTTAAAGGGATTGAAGATAGTGCATCAGTCAAGTAGACTACAAATCATAGGGCTACACGTGTCGTCATTTTGTCAAGCGTTTTGACACTCTCAACGTCAATGATTTTGATAATGGAATTGGAACCAGTGGAGCTCGAAATAAAATATATTCGTTCGGTTTTTTAAAAAAATTATTCGAAAAATCTAGATATTCGATGCAAATTTTAAAAATGAAATATACTACTCGTATATAATAAACCGATTGACAAACTTTTTTTCTTGACATGTTTTTGTACTCAGATATCATATTATTCTGGTGATATTCGGTCAGACCAGTTAATAGTGATAGTGAAATAGATGTTTTTCTAATTATTTTATCACCCAATAATAGATTATAAACTATTACTACTATCTAATTTGGACTAAGATATCAAAATATCAAATTAGAAATGGAAATTAAGATCTTCATTCATTTGAAATACTTAAAACATCTAGAAAATGATTAAACTTAAAATTGAAATATATTTTTCCTAAGTGGTTAGATACAAGAATTTTACCTATTTGTAGTAATTCTAGATCATTTATGTTTTGAGTTTTGTTTCTACTTTCGTAATTACTTTTCCGTTCAAACCATAACGCTTCGCAACTTTTATTTTCACTTCGTGGATTGTGTAATTTTAAGATTCTATCTAAATTGTCTTTTTCGTTCAGATTATAACGCTTAGGGATTTCGATCTTTTGACTCGTGTATTGTGTAATTTACAGATTCTATTTTTCATTCTTCTATTATTTTTCCGTTCAGATTATAACGCTTTATTGATTTATATCTTTTGGACCCGTGGATCGTTACAACTTATCGGATTCTATCTTTTTCATTAATAATTATTTTCCGTTCAAATTATAACTTCTGCAATTTCTAATTTTTCGACCGTGGATCGTACAATTTATCAGATTCTATATGGGATTGGGGCAAGGTGAAATCCACACCTCTTACATATTCTTCTTCTAGAAAAATAAACAGGAGAAGAACAAAATAAGAGGGAGGGACTCTACTCTTTGGGTCATCGTCAGATAAGAGAGGTCTAAAACAATGGGTTTCTTTGCCTCTATCGAGTAATGGGCTTATTTACAGGCCCATTAAGTGTTTTATAGAGTCCAGGAAAAAGCGGCGCTTTGCATAAGGAGCCTGGAGCCACTTGGGCGAAGGGGATAAGCGTTAACCGTAACAGCCAGGTCAGCATCGACAGCAGTTAGGTGTTGAGAAGTCCTGTTACTGTCGGACCCGCTATGTCGCAACAAAAGCCGAAAGTCTCCAGGAATATGCTTTCTTCTTCTCTTTCAAATATTCTTTACTTCGATCATAGATCCTAAGTATATCTCTGCTTTACTCTCTTCTTTTCCTGCTAGTCTTTTGAGTCATCGGATCATGGAGTTTTTCCTGGAGATGCTTCTCACGGCGGTTGTGGCTGTTCTGTTTTCTTTCCTCGTGGCTAAGCTCGTGTCAGTTCCAATGGCCGGGAGCAGCGGTGGAGTAGTAAACGATCAGGCCGAGGAAAACGAGATCGGCGTTGTTGCGGTGGAGGAGGAGCTTTGTTCTGGTTTGAAAATGGATGCTCCGGTGGTCCAGAGCCAGAGGAGACTCAGAGTTGTTGTTGTTGATGAGAATGTGGAGCATGTGGATCGGTTTGGAAGCGAAGCTGATCGAGTTCTTGATGAACTCGAGGAAGGTGCTAAAGATGTTGAGTTGGTGGTTCCAACTGTGGTAGCTGATGAGTCCTTGGCTGCTGTCTCGCCAATAGCCAAGGAGATGATAGTACGTGGAGAAGACGAACGGAGACTTGGCAGGAGAAACAAGTGGAAAACTCGGTGATGAACATGGAGAGTTGATTGTTAGTACGGCGGAAGCTGAGTCCACTGCTTCTATATCGCCGGAAATCGTGGTAGCAGAGAAGATTATGAATAGAGGACAAGAGGAAGAACTCTCATCGACAGAAGGAATTAGCTCTTGCGTAGAAAACGTAGAAAGAAGAGAAGTCGTAGTCACGGAATCTGAGGAGGTCAGGGTTGAAGAAAGTAACAGTGTGGAGAAGAGTAAGGATAAGATGGGGTTGAATCCTGAAGAAGAGAATGAAGAGCAAGAGGAGTTGACTATTGAAGATGATGATGATGATTGGGAAGGAATCGAGAGGAGTGAGCTGGAGAAAGCATTTATGGCTGCTTCAAATCTTCTGGAGGAATCAGGGAAAGGTGAAGAAATTGGTGCTGAGGCTAAGATGGAGTTGTACGGCCTCCACAAGATCGCCACTGAAGGGTCATGCCGAGAGGCACAACCTATGGCCGTCTTGGTCTCTGCTCGTGCTAAATGGTAACTATACTCTCCCATGTTTCTGAATCTTTAACCCTGTAGCTTATAGCTTTACAACTCTCTACTCCATGTGAATGAATGTCTTGGAGGCAGAACGTTCTGAGTGTTAAGTCTGAGAATGGCTAGGAATGCATTTCTATTTTGTAGATTTTTGTAAGTCGTATTGCAGATATGGGAGGGTACTTATTACACTATAAACTAGGAGGGACAAAGCTTTAAAAGATCCCTGATCATCTAGTTAGGACAGAATCAACAAGTTAGGTAGCTTGGTTGCTTTTTATAGCATGTTCAACAACTGCTAATCTGCTATGTGCGAGTGACACACAGTGCTTATCTTGTGCTAGGAATGCCTGGCAAAACTTACATGAGTCAAGAAGAGGCAATGGAGCAGTATCTTGCACTTGTTTCAAAAGAGATCCCTGGTTTTATGAATACTGATCATACTGTGAGTTGTTAGATTCTGAGGATTTAAAATTCATATGGATATCTTGAATGGTTTTAAGGTCTGACAAAACTTTTGAATATCTCTCTCTCTCTTACAGGTAGGGAAGATACCAGAAACGGAAACTTCTGTTGTCTTACCTCCTAATCCAGGAACATCAGAAGACTCGACCACCTTAGACACAACTGGTGTTGCATCCAGCAAAAATGGTAAAGACTAAATTCCCTGAATAGTAAATGATATATTTATGTCAGAGATTTCTTGTATCTTCCCTTCCTACACCCAATTTTCTATTCCTTTCGCTGACTTCAAATCTAACTCTTATTAGAAATAGTTTCAGGGGAATAAGATGAATCCAGGGTTTAAGCAGGCAAGTGCAATGCTTGAAGAAAGAATCCTTGGGAAAACAAAGGCAAAATCTATTATTTTGCATTAACAGTATGTTTCTCAAAATTATAATCATAAATGCAGTAAATAGACCATTTGGTGAAACTTGGTTTGTATAGTGTCCTACATAATTCGTTATCCTCACCCAATGGTTTGAAGGAGTTGCATCAAACGAAAACAACTTAAAATATCTGTGTGTGTGTGTGTGTGGATTAGCTAATTTATGGTGTGATGAATCAAGCAAAGGAGCTTATACCCTCCTAGTCGTTTGCCTTTGGTTTAATTCTAGTAGCAGCAGAGCTGATTGCAGCTAAACCATTAATAAGCAAGTTATCTTACTTTCAAATTGCAAAGAGGAGAGCATTGATCTCAGAGCCAGCATGTACTCTCTCTAACTAGCTTACCTTGTTATGAGCGTTTGAAAGCAGTCAACAACTTCGCTATGGTACCAATAGACCCACTAGTGGAACCATAGCGACCAATACACTCTAATTCCAAAACGTAGAATCTGGTGTTTCCACCATTGTTCATATACTTTCTACTAATAACTAGTAACGTTATATGAGGAACTATTCCAAAACAGTAGAATTTCAAAAGGGACTTACAAGACTAGAGATGGTGGTACTTAAACAACGGCAAATCCGCATTTATTTTATTCTTTTGCAGACAACAAAGAACATAAAACGATGAAGAAACGAGCGAAACATTGCAGATACGTTGTATGGAAGAAGAAATCAAGGCACGATCTTGAAAGCCTTGTACTTATCAATCCACGAGATAAAGAGTTGTTGGAGTTCCTGAAACCAAGGAAGCCATGCTCTTTACTCTTGTTCATACTATCAATCATCCCTTCAACACCAAGTATCACATCCACAAACCACCACACACCAACCTCATCAAGCTTCTTCTCCTGCAACTGATGCTCCTTCACCATCTCCTCCCACACTCTCGCTTTCCCTCTCATCATCTCCACCAACCCAACATTCCCCCCTTCCTCAAACCCATACTCCTCGATCCCAAACTGCTCGGCAAGAACCTTCCACAGATGCTTCCACTTGAAGACATCGTCGTTGTTGCAGTTAAACGCCTCGTTCTTCGCGTACGGATCCACCGCAGCCCAAATCTGCTGCTCCGCGATCAGATCCGCGTCCGAGGCCGTGCTGAAACCTTCCCACGCCTTCTTGCTCCGGGGAAACAAGCTTAGACCCTTCGTGCTTACAAATCGCCGCGTAGACGCACAGAGTCCCCACGATGTTCATCAAGCTGTAAGGAGAGAAACCGAAGATCGTGTTCGGTCTATGCACGGACCAAGACACGCTGCTCTCCTTCTTCTTGATCTCTTCGAACAGAACATCCTCGAGAGCGTAGTAGAAGTTCTCGATCCGCAGCCTCGGCATATCCTCGGTAAACGGAGGGTCGTGATGCTGCCTCGTCTCGAGGTCCTTGAAGGGACCGATGTAGTGCTTCGTCCCCGTCTGGAGACACACGTGCCTCAGATTCGGCGCGTTGGGGAGGACCGAGCGGAGGACGTTGCGGAGCATGAGGGCGTTGGCCTCGCAGTTCGCTCTCGGAGGAGCGGCTGGTCCACGTGACGTAGAAGACGTGCGTGACGTCGGTCAGAGGGGAGAGCTTGGATCTGGCGTCGTCGGCGTCGGAGACGTCGCACTGGATGTAGTCGATGGGGTGATCCGCGTTCCAGGAGGGACGAGGACGGCGAGCGACGCCGTAGACTTTCCACGGACCGCCGGGTGTGTCGGAGAGAGGGAGGATCTCGGCGAGGCTGTTTCCGACGATTCCGGTGACGCCGATGATGAGTGCGACGCTCGTAGGTTTGTGACGGCTCATCGTCGTCGAACTTCTTCTGCAAAAGGAGAGAGAAGATTTTTTTTGAATCAGTGACTATGAAGAACGGAGGAGGATCATGATTTTACCTTGGCAGCTCCGATGGCGCCAGCCCACCACCAACTCATTTCTCGATCAAATCACGAGAACAAAGAAAAGACAAAAGGCTATGGGAGATGTTGTAGACTCGCCGTTTAAGTAATTTAGAGACAGAACCGTGCGAGGTTGTCTTTCAGCATTTTCTTGTCATTTTGTAGTAAACAAAATATCTCATATACTTCATATAAATCTTACAAAAAATAAAATTAATTTACATCATTTTCATATAGAACCATGAACAAAACATTGTGAATTTGTATGTAATTTTCATAGTAAACTTTCTAATTTTTCGGTTGTTTCTTGGTAAGCCACATAATTACTCTGGAATTTGTTTCTAATTTCATAAATTCATATATAACCAAGAACAAGGCTTCTCTATACTAGTTCAGTAGTTCTGCAATAGGGGATGGTAAGAAGAAAAAGATTTAAAAATAATGGGATTGGTAAGAATTTTTCCTTCAATTTGGATCTGCTTAATTGAAAAAATTTCAAATATGATTTCACTTGGACAATCTCACCAGCCTCCATTATTACAGAACTAGCTGTTTCAGACAGTCTAGCTTATACGGATTTTGCCAGATTTAATATCATTAAACATATTAGAACAAGCTTAAACAAGTACAAATCCCACATCTTACAACTTACAAACATCTCACAAAATAATAAACACCAAGAACGATGCTGGAAAACTAGATCTGAAAGCAAATGATTTGGACTCGGGAGCCTCTTAGTGAAATTCATCTTCTCGTAGTACCGAATCGAGAGGAGAGAAAGGAGAGTTTCAGTTCGTCTTTACCCAATCTACCCTGTTGATTCGGACTCGAGAGGCCAGAGGTACAGCGAGTGGAGTTGTCTGAAGCCGCCGAGCGCCAGAACGACGAATCTGAGCTGGTTCTGGCTGCAGCCGATGTTGGCCCAGTGACGCGTGCAGATCAGCTCCCACAGACGCTCGTCTTGCGTCGTCCTGTGCCAGATCTTGCTCACGCAGGAAGACGTTGCTAAGGTCCTCGCGTCCACGTGCTTCAACACCTCGTAGAGTAGATTCTCGTCTAAGTTGGCGAATCCGATTTCTGATCCTTCCTCTGTGGTCTTCATCTTCTTGTTACTCTCGTCACCGTTTGTGACTGAGTCTGAAGCGCTGCGTTTCATGTGGAAACGATTCTGCAGATCAAGTTTTTGATTGAGAGGAGGATAGATAAGTATTGAATCGAGGAAGATGGGAGATTGGGCTATGAGCTCTCTGGAGGGGCTTCTTTTGAGTATTATCGAAGACGACAACAATGAATGTTGTTCGATTGCTTTTTATTTGAAGTGACGAGTTTACCCTCACAGCTGTTTTTGTCGTTACCGAGTTTTTTATGGTCATCAATTTGTTCTAGTAACGAAAACCCAAACACGTTAGAAGAAACCGTACATAGCCCAAAATTATAGGCCCAAAATACAACATCTGAACACAAAGCTAAAGCACACGTTGGAATAAACATGTGTTCAGAAGAGAGGATCAAACATGGATCACATAACATCGTGTACTCATTATGTCACTCCACCGTTGTTGTCGACTTGCGACCTATCTCTTCCACAGCCGACAACAAACTCCAGCACCATGTTTAGGCTTTCAAAAGCGTATTACTCCAAGTGTGTAGAGGCGAATCCAAAACTTATTTCGTGAGGCATATGTTATAACAGTTTTTTATTGAAAGTATCTAAATAAGGATGAGTAGAACATGCCACATGCATGCTCCACCCGCCTGCATGCATGCCATAATCAAAATATTCATGTATTTCCAGAGTATCAAAATTCATGGTCTTAGTTGAAGTTTGTAAAGGGAACATGATTTGAAATGTTCTCAAAGAAGAATGCGCAGTTTGTAGATAAATATAACTGGACACTTGTTAATATTATAAGCCAATCACAACAGATAAGTGTCGACACCTTCAACAAGTTGCCCTTACCTATTATCACGAGCCATATATGAATAATGTTTTGAGAACAATTCCGGATTTGTATTATAACCGGCAAATACTCACAATATATATATATATATATATATATATATATAATTATTATTTGACCAATATAGATATAATTATTATTTTTTTGGTCAAATATATAGTATAGGTGTGCATATACATGTACCCTCAATATACATGTATTTTTCAAACACTTAATTAGGTAGTTTCGATTAATGTTTTAAAGAGTGAACGTCATCTATCTTACCTTTGATCTATTGAGTGTGTCACATAAGAGACCAGTGTGTCAGTGGCTATTGAGACTTAGCAACAGATATTTCAAGCCAAAAATATTGTTTTGCCTAAGAGTAAACGAAGTGAATTTGTTCTTAGAAATATGTATTAAATCAGTTTTGGAAATAACCTTCTTTTGGTGTGTGTCAGCATTAGCATCCTGCATACTTCCTCTTTTTCTGATCAAATTAATAAATATGGATTGCACGACGAGTCCCTTTGACACAATCTTATATAAATTATGTCAAAATCACAACAATGCTTGGAATTAATCAGCAATCTAGTTCTTTAATGCTCTCAAACAAGCAAGAAACGATCCAATATAACTTCATACGAGAACAAATCATTCTACAATCACTGAATCATTTTTTATATCTTGAAGATGTTTGATAAGGCGATCTCAAAACATATTTTCTCCGGTATTTTGCAGGTTGAGTTCGGTGGATGGTACAATGAGCTATCCATCACCGCTAGAGTGGTGGTTTATATCACATTTTTGGGTACACTTAATCCCTCAATAGATATTTAACATATGCTATCATAAGCTAACTTGCTTTTTCCTTTTTAATCGTGTTTTAGGGACTATAATGTTCCTTATTTTCTTGATACTAAAATTCCTGAGCGATTGTGACACGGAAGACTACACGGAAAGGTTACCAGTGGTGGCAGAAGAAGATGTCACCGGTTGGACGCCGTTGGTCAGCGAGACGACGGAAGTAACGTGGAAAGGAGATTTAGAAACGGCGTCTTTTAGCTCGGCGGAGGATGTGGACTACTCGACACTGTGTGTCATATGTTTCGAGGAACGGAGAAACTGTTTCTTCGTACCGTGCGGTCACTCTGCCACTTGTCGTGGCTGCGCTGAGAAGATCATGTCGGAAGAAAACAAGGTTTGTCCGATTTGCCGCAGGGTGATACGCAAGGCTAAGAGATTAGTTATCAAGCTTTGAACGTTGTTGCTTTTACTAACCACCATTTTGTCTCATGATTCCAAGCAAAAATTGTAATCATCATGTGTGTTAATCTTTCACCACATTTACTTCGAAGAAAGATTAACTATGTTTGCAATAAAAGAAGGTTACAGATTTAAATCATTTTAAATGAGAACATAGGTCTTTCTTTTAGATGAGGACATCTCTTTCATTGTCTGAAGGCCAAATAAAGTTTTGTAGTCCCATTGAAATCTTTATATTGTTGTATTTGTTTTTATCAATAACATACATTATCCAGGTTTAGATTCAGATAATAATATAATGACAATATAGTGACAAACTACTAGATTACATGTCGTGTTACAGGTATATGGCAAGCTTCCTTATAACCTTGTTGGGTTTTTCTCCATAAAATAAAATATATAGTTTTTTCCAAAACTCAAGAAAGTGTTACCATTGTCTTCCTTCATCCCTTTATATTCTCACTTGTGAATAAGTGTTTCATAGAACAAAAGAGTAGTCCTGAAAACTGTTTCATTCAACTCTAAGAACCAACCAAGAAACCGTGGTTTCTAGGAACAGAGTCTGCCAATAATATCCATGCAGCCAAACAAACAAAACGTGAACGAAGTAGAAGAATCATTCAGCAAGTGATCTTTTAGCTTTCGAAGTCTGACGTCAATAAAATGCTAACATCCAATAATCCATCACCACGTGTGTAACTCGAGTAAGTACGACCGTCCGATCGTCCAACAAGGATGACACGTGTATAACCGTCGACTTTAGGACTTCTGATTATTCAAGTCGTCCATCCAGTGATCCACACTACAACCCGACACCCACGTCGATCCACGTCAAGTTCAAAACCTTTCTCCAATAGAAGTCGTCCACGTGGATATCCCAGCAACGCTGAGCCGTTGGATCTGCCACGTTAACAAATCAAGACGTAGCTCACGAACCGAAGTGTACGCAATGACACAGAATCATCTCCTATTTTACGGATCTCTTCTTCTGCGAGCTCGAATCATCAGTGAGTGAGTGAACAAACCTCAAACATAACAAAGCTAGCGTGAGAGAGAACCTGAGAGATATCGAAAGCTATACGATCTCAACAATGAGGAAGAGGACGCTCGTGTCCGTATTGTTCCTGTTCTCCCTTCTCTTCTTCCAGATCAAGGTACGATCCAACACTTTGATTTTGATTACTTACATAGTCGCTTTCGATCTCTATGCTAACAATGGTGTATGTATCACAGGAAGAAAGCTGCACGCGAATGCAGAGGATAGTTCCGATGAAGTTTCAGATCCACCGAAGGTTGAGGAGAAACTCGGTGGTCACGGCGGTTTATCAACCGATTCAGATGTCGTTCATAGGTTTGTATCACCACGCTACAACTTTCGATTTGAATAGCGTAAATCTCTTTAGTGATCTTGAATTTGTTTATTGACAACTTGACAGAGAGTCTGAGTCGATCTCGAAGAAGTCACTTCGCAGTAACGCGGAGAAGTTTGAGTTCCAGGCCGAGGTTTCTCGGCTTATGGACATTATCATCAACTCTCTCTACAGTAACAAGGACATTTTCCTTAGAGAGTTGATCTCCAATGCTTCTGATGTAAGCCTTTGTGTGTTATTATCATGGTGGTTGCTTGCTTGTTGAACAGGGGAGATAATAAGTGACTGTGTTTTGTGAAACTTTTCAGGCTTTGGATAAGATTAGGTTCCTTGCACTCACTGACAAAGATGTTTTGGGTGAAGGTGACACTGCTAAGCTTGAGATCCAGGTTAGCTACATCTTTCGGTAGATGTTGTGTGATTTGGACATTGAGCTTGAGAGATCTGAAGTTTTGTGATACCGTGATGATGATGTGCAGATTAAGTTAGACAAAGCCAAGAAGATTCTTTCTATTCGGGACCGTGGTATTGGAATGACTAAGGAAGATTTAATCAAGAACCTTGGTACCATAGCAAAATCTGGAACTTCAGGTACGTTTGCTTATGCGGTGATATAGTTTAATAAACTTGGATTTGAGAAAGTTCCTATGTATTCAAGATCTTGTCTTTCACAGCTTTTGTTGAGAAAATGCAATCGAGCGGGGATCTGAACCTTATTGGACAGTTTGGAGTTGGATTCTACTCTGCCTATCTTGTTGCTGACTACATTGAAGTCATTAAGCACAATGATGATATCCAGTAAGTTGATTCCAGAGAGTGTTTTGTTTAGAGATATACTTGTATGCGTGTATAATTCGGAATCCTTTCTGTTAACTTTTTCCATTTTCAGACATGTATGGGAATCAAAGGCGGATGGTAAATTTGCTGTTTCCGAGGATACATGGAATGAGCCTCTTGGACGTGGAACTGAGATTAGATTGCATCTTAGAGATGAGGCTGGGGAGTACCTAGAGGAGAGTAAACTTAAGGTGAGTAATATTTTGATAAAGATGTGAATTCTTCTTTTGTTTGTTAAAGAGTGATACAAACCAAAAGTTACACGAAGCAAATAACCAGAATACCTGTCACCTGATTATATCTATCTATTGTCTATTGTCTAAACTCTCCCGGGGAAAGTGGTATAACAGAATTATGAATACGGTGCACTGATTATAGCTGTCTATTGTCTACTACAGGATTTGGTGAAGAGATATTCTGAATTCATTAACTTCCCTATTAACCTCTGGGCTAGCAAAGAGGTTGAAACAGAGGTCCCAGCTGAGGAAGATGAAACAACTGAAGAGGAAACTGGTGAGTTATAATGAAACATGGCAGTTTATAAATTTCTGCTGTAGTGTGTCTATGTTCCTATAAGTCGGACGGACGTGAGTTTTATTAATGGTACTTCGCTTCAGAAACCACCTCTACCGAGGAAGAGAAGGAAGAAGATGCTGAGGAGGAAGACAGTGACAAAAAGCAGAAAACCAAGAAGGTGAAAGAAACGGTTTATGAATGGGAGCTTCTGAATGATGTTAAGGCTATATGGCTGAGAAGTCCAAAGGAGGTGACAGAGGAAGAGTACACTAAGTTCTACCACTCTCTCGCAAAGGTGAAAATCATGCGTGAGCAAATAATACTTGTTGTACACTTGGTGTAAGACTCCCGTGTAGATTTTCTGACCCACCCAGTTGCTGTACAGGATTTCTCTGACGAGAAGCCAATGGCTTGGAGTCACTTTAATGCTGAAGGTGATGTTGAATTCAAGGCTGTATTGTATGTTCCTCCAAAGCTGCTCATGATCAGTACGAGCTACTACAACACCAACAAGGCAAACTTGAAGCTCTATGTCAGGAGGGTCTTCATCTCAGATGAATTTGATGAGCTTCTGCCTAAATATTTGAGTTTCTTGATAATGGGATTGGAACCAGCGGAGCTCAAAACAAAATATATTCGTTTCAGTTTTAATTTGTATTCAAAAATCTAGATATTCGATGCAAATTAAAAAATGAAATATACTATTCGTATATAATAAACCAGTTTACTAACTTTTTCTTAACTTGTTTTCTTTTACTCAGATATCATATTATTCTGGTGATATTCGGTCAGACCAGTTAATAGTGATAGTGAAATAGATGTTTTTCTAATTATTTTATCACCCAATAATAGATTATAAACTATTACTACTATCTAATTTGGACTAAGATATCAAAATATCAAATTAGAAATGGAAATTAAGATCTTCATTCATTTGAAATACTTAAAACATCTAGAAAATGATTAAACTTAAAATTGAAATATATTTTTCCTAAGTGGTTAGATACAAGAATTTTACCTATTTGTAGTAATTCTAGATCATTTATGTTTTGAGTTTTGTTTCTACTTTCGTAATTACTTTTCCGTTCAAACCATAACGCTTCTGCAACTTTTATTTTCCGACTCGTGGATTGTGTAATTTTAAGATTCTATCTAAATTGTCTTTTTCCGTTCAGATTATAACGCTTCCGTGATTTCTATCTTTTTGACTCGTGGATGGTGTAATTTTCAGATTCTCTCTTTTAATTTTTTATTGTTTTTTTCCTTATAACGCTTCCGTGATTTCTATCTTTTTGACTCGTGGATCGTACAATTTTATCGGATTCCATCTTTCTACGTTAATGCTTATCTTTTGTTCAGACTATAACGCTTCCGCAACTTCTACTTTTTCGACTCGTGGATCGTTCAATTTATCGGATTCCATATCGGATTGGTGTAGGGTGAAATCTACCTCCTACATATTCTTTCTCTAGAAAGATAAGCAAGACAAGAACAAAATAAGAGGGAGGGACTCTACTCTTTGGGTCATCGTCAGATAAGAGAGAGGTCTAAAGCAATGGTTTGTCTGCCTATATCGAGTAATGGGCTTATTTACAGGCCCATTAAGTGTTTTATAGAGTCCAGGAAAAAGCGGCGCTTTGCATAAGGAGCCTGGAGCCACTTGGGCGAAGGGGATAAGCGTTAACCGTAACAGCCAGGTCAGCATCGACAGCAGTTAGGTGTTGAGAAGTCCTGTTACTGTCGGACCCGCTGTGTCGCAATAAAAAGCCGAAGAGTCTAGCACGAATATGCTTTCTTCTTCTCTTTCATTTATTCCTTTCTTCCTTCATTAGATCCTAAGTATCTCTGCTTTACTCTTTTGAGTCATCGGATCATGGAGTTTTTCCTGGAGATGCTTCTCACGGCGGTTGTGGCTGTTCTGTTTTCTTTCCTCGTGGCTAAGCTCGTGTCAGTTCCAATGGCCGGGAGCAGCGGTGGAGTAGTAAACGATCAGGCCGAGGAAAACGAGATCGGCGTTGTTGCGGTGGAGGAGGAGCTTTGTTCTGGTTTGAAAATGGATGCTCCGGTGGTCCAGAGCCAGAGGAGACTCGGAGTTGTTGTTGTTGATGAGAATGTGGAGCGTGTTGATCGGTTTGGAAGCGAAGCTGATCGAGTTGTTGATGAATTCGAGGAAGCGGGTGAAGGCGAAGACTTGGTGGTTACATCTGATGAGTCATCGGCGGCTGTCTCGCCGGAAAATGTGATAGCAGAGGAGATGATGGCTCGTGGAGAAGATAAACAGAGAGACGCGGCGGAAGAGTTTAATGTTCGGACGGTGGGAGCTGAGTCCACTGCTTCTGTCTCGTTGGAAAACGTGAGAGCAGAGGAAATAATGATTGGTGGAGAAGAGCTGAGAAGTGAAGAAGACGTAATAAGTGGAGAAGTCGTAGTCGCAGAACCTGAGGATGTTAGAGTTGAAGAAAGTAATACAGTGGAGGAGTGTGAGCATAAGATGGAGTTGGATACTATAGGAGAGGATAAAGAGAAAGAGGAGTTGAGTATTGAAGAAGAAGATGATGATGATTGGGAAGGAATCGAGAGGAGTGAACTGGAGAAAGCCTTTGCGACTGCTTCAAATCTTTTGGAAGTATCGGGGAAAGTAGAAGAAATTGGTGACGAGGTTAAGATGGAGTTGTACGGTTTGTACAAGATCGCCACTGAAGGATCATGCCGAGAGACACAGCCTATGGCCATCATGGTCTCTGCTCGTGCTAAATGGTACCATTCTTCTCCCATGTTTTCATAGTTATAGCTCATTCCTGATATAGAAGGAGGGGCTTTAAATGGTGCCTGATCATCTGGTTAGGAAAGAATCAGCAATTATGTAGCTTGGTTGCTTTTATAGCATGTTCAATAACTGCTACGTGCAAGTGACAAACAATGCTTTACCCTTGGGATAGGAATGCCTGGCAAAAACTTGGAAACATGAGTCAAGAGGAGGCAATGGAGCAGTATCTTGCACTTGTTTCAAAGGAGATTCCTGGTTTGCTGAATACTGTGAGTTGTTAGATTTTGAGGGTTTGAAATTCATCTTGATATCTTTAATGGTTATTAAGGTCTTAAAACTCAACTTTTACTCTCCGTTCCCTCTCTCTACAGGTAGGGAAGATACCAGTTTTACCGCCTAATCCAGGATCATTAGAAGATCCTACCACCTTAGGCACAATTGGTGTTGCATTCAGCAAAAATGGTAAAACTAATTAGTAAATGATCTCTTTGGGTCACCGATTTCTTGTATCTTTCTTTCCATCATTCATTTATCTATTCCTTTTTCTTGCTTCAAGCTAACTTACTCAGTATAAGAAATACTATCAGCTGAAAGGTGAATCCATTGTTTAAAGCAGGCAAGGATTGAAGAAGGCTCTTTGGGAATACAAACGCAATCTATTCTTGCATAAAAAAATGGGACCTAAAAAAATCTATGTTTCTCAAAGATAATCATAAATGCTGTAAATAGACCATTTGTGCAACTTGGTTTGGCTAGTGTTCTAGATAATTCGTTATCATCATCACCCAATGTTCTACTTAGGAGTTGCAGCACACAAAAACACTTAAAAAAATATGTATTCATGTTTGTGTGAATTGGCTGATTTATGGTGCGAAGATAATGCTAAGCTGACCTATGAAGCAAGTAAGGAGACTTATATTCCTCCTAATAGTTTTTCCTTTGGTTTTGATTCTATACCTAACATTAAGCTAAAGGCTAAAGCTGACTGTAGTAATTAAAATTCTCTCTTCTTTTCCTGCTAGTCTTTTGCGTCATCGATCATGGAGTTTTTCCTGGAGATGCTTCTCACGGCGGTTGTGGCGGTTCTGTTTTCTTTTCTTGTGTCAAAGCTCGTATCAGCGTCTATGGCCGGTAACAGCGGTGGAGGAGTAAACGATCAGGCTGAGGAAATTGAGATCGGTGTCGGTGATGGTTTTGTTGCGGTGGAGGAGGAGCTTCGTTTTGGTTTGAAGATGAATGCTACGGTGGTACAGAGCGAGAGGAAACTTGGAGTTGTTGTTGATGAGAATGTGGAACGGTTTGTGAGGGAAGCTGATCGAGTTGTTGATGAAGCGGCTAAAGGCGAAGACTTTGTGGTTCCATCTGATGAGTTCTTGGCTTCTGTCTCGCCGGAAAATGTGATAGCAGAGGAGATGATGGCTCGTGGAGAAGATAAACAGAGAGACGCGGCGGAAGAGTTTAATGTTCGGACGGTGGGAGCTGAGTCCACTTCTTCTGTCTCGTTGGAAAACGTGAGAGCAGAGAAATAATGATTGGTGGAGAAGAGCTGAAGTGAAGCAATAAGTGGAGAAGTCGTAGTCGCAGAACCTGAGGATGTTAGAGTTGAAGAAAGTAATACAATGGAGGAGAGTGAGCATAACATGGAGTTGAATACTCAAGGAGAGAATGAAGAGTTGAGCATTGAAGAAGAAGAAGATAATGATTGGGAAGGAATAGAGTGGAGTGAACTTGAGAAAGCCTTTGCGACTACTTCAAATCTGTTGGTAGAATCCGGGAAAGCAGAAGAGATTGGTGACGAGGTTAAGATGGAGTTGTACGGCCTGTACAAGATTGCCACTGAAGGATCATGCCGAGAGACACAGCCTATGGCCATAATGGTCTCTGCTCGTGCTAAATGGTACCATTCTTCTCCCATGTTTTCATAGTTATAGTTCATATTCCTGATATAGAAGGAGGGGCTTTAAATGGTGCCTGATAATCTGGTTAGGAAAGAATCAGAAATTATGTAGATTGGTTGCTTTTATAGCATGTTCAACAGCTGCTATATGTGCAAGTGACAAAACAGTTCTAACCTTGGGATAGGAATGCCTGGCAAAAACTTGGAAACATGAGTCAAGAGGAGGCAATGGAGCAGTATCTTGCACTTGTTTCGAAAGAGATTCCTGGACTGATGAATACTGTGAGTTGTTAGATTTTTGAGGGTTTGAAATTCATCTTGATATCTTTAATGGTTATTAAGGTCTTAAAACTCAACTTTTACTCTCCGTTCCCTCTCTCTACAGGTAGGGAAGATACCAGTTTTACCGCCTAATCCAGGATCATTAGAAGATCCTACCACCTTAGGCACAATTGGTGTTGCATTCAGCAAAATGGTAAAACTAATTAGTAAATGATCTCTTTGGGTCACCGATTTCTTGTATCTTTCTTTCCATCATTCATTTATCTATTCCTTTTTCTTGCTTCAAGCTAACTTACTCAGTATAAGAAATACTATCAGCTGAAAGGTGAATCCATTGTTTAAAGCAGGCAAGGATTGAAGAAGGCTCTTTGGGAATACAAACGCAATCTATTCTTGCATAAAAAAATGGGACCTAAAAAAATCTATGTTTCTCAAAGATAATCATAAATGCTGTAAATAGACCATTTGTGCAACTTGGTTTGGCTAGTGTTCTAGATAATTCGTTATCATCATCACCCAATGTTCTACTTAGGAGTTGCAGCACACAAAAACACTTAAAAAAATATGTATTCATGTTTGTGTGAATTGGCTGATTTATGGTGCGAAGATAATGCTAAGCTGACCTATGAAGCAAGTAAGGAGACTTATATTCCTCCTAATAGTTTTTCCTTTGGTTTTGATTCTATACCTAACATTAAGCTAAAGGCTAAAGCTGACTGTAGTAATTAAAATTTCTAACGAGAGATTTAAGATAACTCCAAGTGAACAAAACAATGTATATAAGCGAAAACTTTCCCAAAATAGTAAAATTTAAAAGACAAATGAAACCCGCCTTTATTTTTATCTTTCTGGACACAAGTAAAGAACCGAGAAAAAATAACATAAAACGAAGAACAAACAAAAGAAACATCCACTTTTATTGTGGCATTTGTATGAAAGATGAATCAAGGCACGATCTTGAAAGCCTTGTACTTATCAATCCACGAGATAAAAGAGTTCTTGGAGTTCCTGAAACCAAGAAACCCATGTTCTTTACTCTTGTTCATACTATCAATCATCCCTTCAACACCTAGCACATCATCAGCAAACCACCACACACCAACATCCTCAAGCTTCCTCTCTTTCAACTGATTCTTCTTAACAATCTCCTCCCACACTCTCTCTTTCCCTTTCATCATCTTCACCAACCCAACATTCTTCCCTTCCTCAAATCCAAACTCCTCGATCCCAAACTTCTCGGCAAGAACCTTCCAGAGATGTTTCCACTTGAAAACATCACCGTTGTTGCAGTTAAACGCCTCGTTCTTGGCGCACGGATCAACCGCAGCCCAAATCTGCTGCTCAGCGACCAAGTCAGCGTCCGAGGCCGCCGCGAATCCTTCCCACGCCTCCTTGCTCCCAGGGAAAAGCAACGGAGACCCTTCTTGCTTGCAGATGGCTGCGTAGACGCAGAGAGTCCCTACAACGTTCGTCAAACTGTAAGGAGAGAATCCAAAGATAGTGTTCGGTCTATGTACGGACCAAGTCACGGTACTACTCTCTTTCTTCTTCTTGACCTCTTCAAACAGAACATCCTCCAGACTGTAATAGAAGTTGTTCTTGATCTTCAACCTCGGCATATCCTCCGTGAAAGGAGAATCAAGAGACTTGTCGATGTAGTAGTGCTTGGTCCCTGTCTGGAGACAAACGTGTCGGAGATTCTTCGCGCTCGGGACAACCGCGCGGAGGACGTTACGTAGCGTGGAGCTCTCAAAGGAGACGGTTGTACACGTGACGTAGAAGACGTGCGTAACGTCTGTCAAAGGAGAAAGCTTTGATCTAGCTTCCTCGGCGTTGGAGACGTCGCACTGGATGTAACCAACGGGATGATCGGGTTTCCAGGTGGGACGAGGACTGGGAGCGACGCCGTAGACTTTCCATGGACCGCCGGGAGTGTCGGAGAGAGGGAGAATCTCGGCGAGGCTGTTTCCGATGATTCCGGTGACGCCGATGATGAGTGCGACGCTTTGGTAGCTTTGCGTCGGCTCATAGTTGTCGTCTATTTTTTTCTGCAAAAAAGAAAGATAAGATTTTTATAAATGAGTTGAGTATGAAGGAGAAGGATCAATGGATGAATGTACCTTGGCAGCTCCGATGGCACCAGCCCACCACCAACTCATGTTCTTGATCAAATCGGACAAAACCAAGAGAAGAAGAACTAGTTTTAGTTACAGAGCCGTTTGTCTGATTGTCTGTTTTAGCTTTTATTGTCGTTTTATAAACGAATAATCTTATATTAAAGTTTATAAATCTTATAAAACGTGATGTTTAGTTCTATTATTCTCCAATTTATTCGAGTTTATTTTATAAATTTCATGTAAAACGATGAACCAATAAAAAAAATCTTTTTATTTAATAAAAGTTGAGGGACAAGAGTCTTTTTCATGAACTGAATTAACTATTCGATTTCTGTTCTTTACTTACAAATTTGTATTGACTTTCAGGAGGTTGAAACCTCACATAATTCTACACCATTTGATGTTCACAGCCATTACCCAAGTTATCTTCACGACAGGGCTATCTCAAAAGTCAAATCACAATTGATTTCATATCTACTTATTTTATACTAAAATCCAACTGAAGAATAAATGTTCTGACCAACTACTATTAATGCAGAATTAACTATTCCTAACAGTCTGGCTATGGATATAAACATAGAAATTAGTTTTGCGAACGAATTCGAATACGTTTAGCTATAAGAAAATGTTTGCAACGAATGATATTCAGTTAGTACACTAATATTTTCCATTTTATAACCTAACCACAGGTCCACGACAGATGGTGCCGACGCCTTCAACATGTTGCCGCTGGCCTATAACATGCCATATGAACAATGTTAAAAAAACAGGTTTAATATTATAACCAGCAAAAAACACATTAACTATTCTTCTTCTTGCCCTCAAACAAACATGTACTTTTTATTTATGTTTTCAAAAGAATGTACCTACATTCCCATTGATCTACTGAGTGTGCCACAAAATACATGCATGTCTGGGGATATAGGGATTTAGAACATCTCTAACCATATTCTTTTTTTTATTCCAAAACAGAATTTGAAATGAAATGTTCCGAAACTCTACTTTTTTTTTTGCATTGAATAATGAAATAAAAATGAATTCATTACTTTATTTTCTATTCTAAATTAAATAGAATATAGTTGTACTAAAGCTCAAAGTTATTATAAAGATATTCTATTTCGAAAGAAAAAATGGAATAATATATTGGAGATGTGCATCAACTATTTTACAAAAGAATCCTTTGCTCGGAAGAAAACAGTTTTGTATTTGAATCATTTTCAGGGATTTTTTTTTTTTTTTGTGTGTCTCACCAACATGTATTCTCCCTCTTTTCCTGATCAAAGTAAGAAAAATGCATTGACTTTCAGGAGGTTGAAACCTCACATAATTCTACACCATTTGATGTTCACAGCCATTACCCAAGTTATCTTCACGACAGGGCTATCTCAAAAAGTCAAATCACAATTGATTTTCATATCTACTTATTTTATACTAAAATCCAACTGAAGAATAAATGTTCTGACCAACTACTATTAATGCAGAATTAACTATTCCTAACAGTCTGGCTATGGATATAAACATAGAAATTAGTTTTGCGAACGAATTCGAATACGTTTAGCTATAAGAAAATGTTTGCAACGAATGATATTCAGTTAGTACACTAATATTCCATTTTTATAACCTAACCACAACAGATGGTGTCGACGCCTTCAACATGTTGCCCCCCACCTAAAAAAAGCCATATGAACAATGTTAAAAAAATCAGGTTTTATATTATAGCCAGCAAAAAAAACACATTAACTATTCTTCTTCTTGCCCTCAAACAAACATGTACTTTTTATTTATGTTTTCAAAAAGAATGTACCTACATTCCTGTTGATCTACTGAGTTTGCCATAAGATACATGCATGTCTGGGGCTATAGGGATTTAGAACATCTCTAACCATATTCTTCTTTTTTATTCCAAAACAGAATTTGAAATGAAATGTTCCGAAACTCTACTTTTTTTTTTGCATTGAATAATGAAATAAAAATGAATTCATTACTTTATTTTCTATTCTAAATTAAATAGAATATAGTTGTACTAAAGCTCAAAGTTATTATAAAGATATTCTATTTCGAAAGAAAAAATGGAATAATATATTGGAGATGTGCATTAACTATTTTACAAAAGAATCCTTTGCTTGGGAGAAAACATATTTGTATTTTGAATCATTTTTCAGGGATTTTTTTGTGTGTGTCACCAACATGTATTCTCCCTCTTTTCCTGATCAAAGTAATAAATATGCATTGCACGACGTGTTTAATGCTCTGAAATAAACATCTTGCATCATTTGAAGGCCATATCATTATAAATATATCACTATCATGTATCCAAGATGTTTGACACAATCTATAAATACTGTCAGAATACAACAAGCTTGGAATTGACATTAAGTCACTTGTTTAATGTAATGCTCTGAAATAAACAAGAAGAAGAGATCCAACATAACTTCATATGAGAACAAATCATTATATCTTCAGTGGATCATTTATTGTCTTGATAATTTCGATACAACCATCTCAAGATATATGTACTCCGGTATTTTGAAGGATGAGTTCGGTGGATGGTACATGGCGCTATCCACCACCGCTAGATTGGTGGTTTATATAACGTTTTTGGGTACAATTATACTCTCATAGTTTTCTTTCTTTTTGGAACAACTCTATCATAGTTGTAAACCATATATTCTATCATATTCGACGTAAAGCTATTAATACTTTTTCTTTTGTTATTGTGTTCTCAGGGACTATAATGTTCCTTATATTTTTGATATTGAAATCTCTGAACGATTGTGACACGGAAGATGATGACATGGAGAGTTTACCATTGGTAGCAGGACAAGAAGTAGTCACCATCTGGACGCCGTTGGTCTACGAGCCGTCGGGGGTAACGGGGAACAGAGATTTTGAAACGGCGTCGTTTAGCTCCGCTGAGGATGTGGACTACTCGACATTGTGTGTAATATGTTTCGAGGAACGGAGAAACTGTTTTTTCGTACCGTGCGGTCACTCTGCCACTTGTAAGGGATGTGCTCTGAGGATCATGTCGGAAGAAAATAAGGTGTGTCCGATTTGCCGGAGGGTGATACGCAAATCTAAGAGATTACCGCTGAATCTTTGAAGGTTGTTGCTATTTCCTAACCACCATTTTTGTCTCATGATCCCAAGAAAAGTTTTCAATCATCATGTGTGATCATTGTTCACAACATTTGTTTAAGGAAATGATATGCCCATGAGAGTTTACATATCAAGAAAGAAGAAGCAGAGGACAGAAGAGGGAGTGAAGAATTGATGATGATCTGGCAATTTGGTTGAATTTTAGCCAATAAGAATATATTGAGTCGGCTGTAAAGGAGCCTTGAGATATAAAAGGAACTTGTGAGTTAGTTAGGGAGGTTATGCATTTGGAGTGAATGCTAATGGCTTGATTCTCTGGGTGTAGAGATTCAAGAGTGGTGGTCTTCAAGCTTATACGCTTGGACTTGTGTTCGTGGTTTCCTATCAATAAGATTGGAGTGTTCTTATCAAGGAACCGTTTGCAATAGTATATAGAATGACAGTATTAAACCATTTTAGATGAGAACATTAGTCTTTTTCTCAGATAACAACATATTGCATCATTTGAAGGCCACATCATTGTAGATATATCACTATCATGTATCCAAGATGTTTGACACAATCTATAAATACTGTCAGAATACAACAAGCTTGGAATCAACATTAAGTCACTTGTTTAATGCTCTGAAATAAACAAGAAGAAGAGATCCAACATAACTTCATATGAGAACAAATCATTATATCTTCAGTGGATCATTTTTTGTCTTGAATATTTCGATACATCCATCTCAAGATATATGTACTCCGGTATTTTGAAGGATGAGTTCGGTGGATGGTATATGGCGCTATCCGTCACCGCTAGATTGGTGGTTTATATAACATTTTTGGGTACAATTATTCTCTCATAGTTTTCTTTCTTTTGGAACAACTCTATCATAGTTGTAAACCATATATTCTATCATATTCGACGTAAAGCTATTAATACTTTTTTTTTTGTTATTGTGTTCTTAGGGACTATAATGTTCCTTATATTTTTGATATTGAAATCTCTGAACGATTGTGACACGGAAGACGATGGCATGGAGAGTTTACCATTAGTAGCAGGACAAGAAGTAGTCACCATCTGGACGCCGTTGGTCTACGAGCCGTCCGGGGTAACGGGGAACGGAGATTTTGCAACGTTATCGTTTAGCTCCGCGGAGGATGTGGACTACTCGACATTGTGTGTAATATGTTTCGAGGAACGGAGAAACTGTTTCTTCGTACCGTGCGGTCACTCTGCCACTTGTAAGGGATGTGCTCTGAGGATAATTTCGGAAGAGAATAAGGCGTGTCCGATTTGCCGGAGGGTAATACGCAAATCTAAGAGATTACCGCTGAATCTTTGAAGGTTGTTGCTATTTCCTAACCACCATTTTTGTCTCATGATCCCAAGAAAAGTTTTCAATCATCATGTGTGATCATTGTTCACAACATTTGTTTAAAAATGATATATCCATCATCTAAAACTCCTATAAATCTCAGCCGTTGGATCAGATCGTCGGCCTGACTTGTAGTATGGTGAAGCGAGTGGGTACTTGTTGACTGGACAAGTTGGGTACATAATGGGCCGCGAGTCCCCACCAGCTATCCCCACACACGGTTCGCACGTGCAGTTTAATCGAACGCGGAAAATAAAAAAGAAAAGAGAGAGAGGAATATACACATACATACAAAGAGGGGAGATGCGAGTGCGCATCGGTTTTAGCTCGCTTGACCTAGGGTTTCGCCTTCTTGCGTATCGGTGGTGAGACGTTTTACTTGTCTATATTTGATTCGTTTTGAGAACGATGTAAAATTCGCCTAGGGTTTATTGTCATCTGTCTTCAATTTTATTTATTTTTGTTTTGATTTCCCTGAATTGATCATTTGAATCCTGAGACCGAATCTTATATGATTCGTTCACATGTGTTGAATTTTGATTGTTTTTTTTTTCTGGAATCTTAGGGCTTTGATCCGAAATTAGGTTTGGCAGTTTATTGGGATTGATGTATTTTTATGAGATTTGGCATTTTTGAATTCGAAAATTGGCTGTATGAGCCATGGCCATAAGGAGGTTTCTCGTAGTTATCATGAAAATTGCAGTTATATGTTTTGGTTCTTTGCCAAATGTATGTTTTATGTTTTGTCCTCTTGCCAAATGCTTGAGTTTTATGTTGTTTTCTGACATTGGACTGATCTTTGTTTTATTGGATTTCTTGCATATGAATTGGACCTTTCTAGTAGCTATCTTTCCTCAGTTAAAATATACAAAGAAATGTAATAGCGAAGCATGATAAGCTCAGTTTCGATAGTTTAGAGTTTCCACAACAGTTTGTTGCCTGTCTTCTGTACTTGCCACAGTAAGGATAACGCCAAAAAGTTTCTCTTTTGTTTTTCCTCAGGACCTTGTCAAATGGGAGATAGAACCTTTTTGCCTCCTAAGGGTGTTCAACATTGTTGGGGTTTTGCTACGTGAAGCAGTATGGCGCTCGAGGATTTCTTTACCCTGACCGAATTGAAAGATGGACTCACTGTCACTTCTCGTGTCCAAGAGCTCGTGTCTGTCATGCAGAGTAACAAAGATTCTGTTTTGAAGGATGCTGGAGATGCTTCTAGACAATGGACAGCTGTTGCAAGCACGATCGCGGTCACGAAGAACAGAGAGTGTCTTGATGTTTTTGTAAATTTAGATGGAGTTCGTTACTTTGGTAGCTGGTTGGCAGAAGCGCAGACGCTGGGTAACGAATCGGTTGATAAGTCTGTAGAGGAGTCGATTCTTGCTTTGTTAGAAGCTCTTGAGAACCTAGGTGTAGATGGCTCGAGGTTAGTTTCTTCTGGGATATGGGTTGCTGTCAAGAAACTTGTTGACCATGGTAGTTCTCGTGTTCAGGATCAGGCGAGAAAGCTCTTTGGTAGTTGGAAGGATAAGATAGATTATGACCATTCTGAACGTGACACTGAAAGCTGTAGCAAAGATAATGAAGATGAGATGAGAGTTGTAGCAGTAAGCATGGAGAGCAGTGGGCTAAAATCAGCTGTTACTCTTTGCTCAACGCAAAGTAGTAATGAAAAACAGTGTCCTGAAATAGCAGATAAAGCCTTGCTGTCAGGACACTCAGGAGAAGACAAACCAGATCAAGATAAGGGTGTAGAACTGCAGAATAATACGATGACTGAAACTTTAAATCGCTCTTCTGCCGATGATATTATGAAGGAAGTTCAAGAAAATCTTTCCCTGGAGGAAAAAGGCTCCATGAGGGAGATAATCATGCCTACTGTCTCTAGTAGCCTTCTTAGCTCAGAACGTGGTAATGTTGAAGGCGCATCAAATGCTCCGCTGGGGCTGAGATATCTACGGAAAAGCAGATTGGAACCCATGGGAATTTTCTTGAAAAGATTGGTGGAGCTGGAGCAGTGTCATCCAGTTCAGTAGGACATGTAGCTATGTCTTCTGATTCTGTTATTGTGTTCTCAGGGACTATAATGTTCCTTATATTTTGATATTGAAATCTCTGAACGATTGTGACACGGAAGATGATGACATGGAGAGTTTACCATTGGTAGCAGGACAAGAAGTAGTCACCATCTGGACGCCGTTGGTCTACGAGCCGTCGGGGTAACGGGGAACAGAGATTTTGAAACGGCGTCGTTTAGCTCCGCTGAGGATGTGGACTACTCGACATTGTGTGTAATATGTTTCGAGGAACGGAGAAACTGTTTCTTCGTACCGTGCGGTCACTCTGCCACTTGTAAGGGATGTGCTCTGAGGATAATTTCGGAAGAGAATAAGGCGTGTCCGATTTGCCGGAGGGTAATACGCAAATCTAAGAGATTACCGCTAGCTGAATCTTTGAGCGTTGTTGCTATTTCCTAACCACCTTTTTTGTCTCATGATCCCAAGAAAAGTTTTTCAATCATCATGTGTGCTCATTGTTCACGACACTTGTTTAAAGAAATGATATGCACATGAGAGTTTACATATCAAGAAAGAAGAATCAGAGTATAGAAGAGGGAGTGAGGAATTGATGATGAGCTGGCAAGTTAGTTGAGTCTAGCCAAAAGAACAGATTGAGTCGGCTGTAAAAGGAACTCGTGAGTTAGTTAGGGAGGTTATGCATTTGGAGCTGATTCTCTGGGTGTAGAGATTCAAGAGTGGTGGTCTTCAAGCTTATACGCTTGGACTTGTGTTCGTGGTTTCCTATCAATAAGATTGGAGTGTTCTTATCAAGGAACCATTTGCAACAGTATATAGAATGACAGTATTAAACCATTTTAGATGAAAACCTTAGTCTTTTTCTCAGATAACAACATATTGCATCATTTGAAGGCCACATCATTGTAGATATATCACTATCATGCATTACATATGTTTGAATACGGATAACAACACAATAGCAACAGTGACACCAACCACTACACTAAACCAGTACACTATCAAATTGTTGTTTTGTTTGATCTAAGAGCGATTAAATTAATAAAGTTTATAAAATTTTTTTTTACAATGCCAATAGCCAAGTATGAACCATAAGAAAACTTGAAATAAATCTATAACCCGCACGCACATGACACGACACAGCTATGAATAAAAATACATAACCTAAGCAACAAATAAGAATTACTATTATTCTCCTTGAGATTACATTGGTGATGCTAAGAGGCTTTACAGTCTTTTTCGTACTGGACTAGACGGGAATAAGGTTTATATACGTTCTCATTGTGAGAATGGGTCACTCGAGCCCTCAAGTTTTCTTTATTAGGGAGAAATCATTTGGATCGTTGTTTCTCCTGCTAGATCTCGAGGATTGGTTCTATAGCCTGATTAAGAACCAAACTGCAAGTTTTTGGGTCTAATTCTAGCTGAGTTTTAGTTCATCAAGACAAATAGTATTTATACACTATACAATTCACCTCTTATTGTCTAAGGGCTCTGATAGAGAGCTGTTGGTCCCAAAACAAATCTGATATGCAATGCTTTGATTTGTACCTCTTTTCCTTTTTTCTTTCATTTGGTTTTGTACCACTAAAAAACAACGATTTTGAATAAAAAGAACAAGATAACGACAGTGTCTAGGAGAGAGAAGAGAGAGAAGAGACTTTCTCCGGCGTACGTGGCGTAGCGTCGTATCGTGGAGCACCTCCTGCTTCGATAATTTAGTTTCCCTCCGCCTTGTTTTCGAAGTGCCATCAACGGATGCCTTGCCGAACTCGATACGCGACCTTCGGTGGTCGGCTTTTGGAGTGAAGACGCTCGTTGGAGCCTCGAGGCGGAGTTCTTGTCGGTTCGGATTGTGTCTCTCGAGGCGATGGAGGCTTCTCGATTCATCGACGCCGGTCTCGTTTTGCGGGGTGGAGGCTATCTCAGATCCACCGACGCCGCTCCAGCTTCAGGAAGGAAGACTTCTTCAGCTCCTTCTTTGCGGTTTATGAATGACGGAGTGAAGTGGTTCACAAAGATCCTCGCCGTCGTGTTGAAACCAATTTTACGGGATGTTGTTCTTGGATTCGAGGTATTTAAAGTGTGGTGGGTTTCGTTGTTCGAGTTTGAGTTTGTGGGTACTCGAGGGCGAGATTTTGTTGTTGGAAGAGGAGTGAAGCGTGTTTTGATGAACGCAACCTCTGCAGAGTCAAGTCCTGCGAAGAAACTAGCTCCTGAGTCTTCAAACAAAGCAGATGGCAACTCTTCTTGAAGGTGAAAAGTTATAGATATGTCTATTACTAAGCTTTAGCAGAAGAAACTGAGAAAAATGTTTGGTTCAAGACTAGATTCACGAGTTCTTATATTGTAATTGGGTCCGTACTTTAAACGTTTTTAATCTTTGAGACTTGAAATCCTTTCCTTCGTATGTTTTTTTTTTGTTTGTTTACAAAAGCAAAATCTCATTAGCACTAAGTCTGATAATAATTATATGCACTGGCTTAGTTGTTGATATCTTTTTAGTTTATTAATGTAATGAACAAATTGATTATAGGGTATTTTATATTGAAAATGTTGGTTACTTGTAGAATTAAAATATGGAATTTAATATGATTTAGTAGACAATTTCGCTATGTATGTGGAGATATGAAGATGAGCTGTATATGAAAACGAGCGACCCTTGATGGAGCCACCATCGGTCAGTGTCACCAGCGAAGCCGACGTGGGGAGCAGCTCTGGAGATATCCAAAACTCAAACACAGTTGTCACCAATGAAATGTAACTAAACATA